>SZWC01001971.1:44346-57795 GCA_023375785.1 Penium margaritaceum | reverse complement strand
TGTTGAATGTTTTTGCCCCTTGTTCAGTGTTGTAGGACGGATCAGGAATGCTCTGCCCCTTGTGGAGGTATGACCCCTAGATCCGTTGTAGTGTGACTCAACTATGCTCTGTCTCTTGTGAGATATGACCTGTGAGTACACCATGTGGGTGAGTGGTTACCTTGGCCATTTTGTTGATTTGGCCAAGTGAGAGGTCATGAGGTCGATCCTGGCCCCATGCATATCTTGTTTGCTGTGGAAGCTTCCAAGAAAGAAAGTCCGTAGCTTCTTGGACGCTACATGGTTGGTCTGTCACCTTGACACTAGGATGCTTATGTGTCAAGCCCACAGTGCAAGTCTATTGGTGACGTGGCTGGTTCAGGCCACTTCCCAGGAATGTGCTTTTGAGTTCTAGGACTGGTCAGACAGCTCTAAAAGGACTTGTCTTGCATGCTGATCAATCAGCCCTTGCTTGATGCTCTCTTGCGTATTGACGACTTGAGCTCTTCTTGATATGTAATGCTAAAGCGTTAGTACTCTTGAAGGTGAAGTGTATGCCTGATTAAGTTTGGGGTGCATGACACATACCTGCAAAGGAAGAAGGTGTAAGAACCTTTGTGAGCTTTTCGGTTTCGTGGCTTCTCTGCCGGAGGTGGTTAGCTCAGTAGCTAACAGGGTGCTCTATGGCGAGATGCTAGAAAAAGACTAAAGGTCATGAGACGAATACTAGCGGGATCATTCTCTGGTGCTGCTCATCACATGACCTATCCTTGAATTGACTCCTTAGTCCTTGATCCTGATGCATCTGTTTAGTCTCTAAGCACATGATCCGATTAGTCTCTACCTATTTAGGAAATTGGGGTCGTACACTTTGATGGTCTGTCAAGTTCCTTGTTCATCACCGATGTACTTTTCTTCACTACTCTTGAGCTCAGCTCCCTCACAAACCATGCATGTACCAGGATGGGTATTTCTATTCAAAAAATTGTTAACAGTGCTACAGTTTAGAGTGTTGACACCTATGATGTTCTTCGTGACGTTGTCGTGGACGACCTGCACCATGTTGCTTGTACCGTTCCATGTCCCTGTTGCTCGGTCCTCTTCTACGGTATATGTGTTTTTCATTAATTTTCTCTCACCGGAGTACCAGTGACTACTACACATCCGTCTTTGTCAATTGAGCAGGGATACTGTAACCAAGCGCATCCAAATATAACATGTCCTTGCTCTTGATGCGGCTTCCTTAGAGAAGTCATCCAAGACCAAATTCCTCCACTATGTGTAAGGTAAAAAACATGGGTGCACTCACCCTAAGTCCGTCTCCCAGGCTCATTGTCCGTTGAAGCTAGTTCACTCAGGCTTGCTCAGTCCCTTCCCGATTGACTCCTTGTCTGTCCAACGATGGTATGTCTTGACCGTCAATGATGACTTGAACCAGATGCGGTGGGTTTACAGTCTTTGCCACAAGAGTGATGTAGCCCTAGAAATTTGTCTATAGCTGGTCATGGCTGAACTCCAGTTACGTCATACCCTTCACACATTTTGGTCTAACCATGACAGAAGATCCTCGGCAAGATAGACATGTTCCTTGGATAGCATGGTATTTTCCATGAGCTCTACAACCTCGCCACACCTTAGAATAACAGTGTGTCCAAGCGCTAGGATCATACCATGGATGATGTGTTTTGTGCCATGTGGGATGAGAGAGTTCTTCCACAGTCCGTCACCTCTGTCAGATTCTTCTACAGACCCTACTTAACTTGAATCTCAATATCAAACTTTTTTCGGTGTGTGAAATTCGTCGAAGATGATTATTTTTTGAATTTAAATTCTTTGCAAAATCATTTTGGTTCCATGTTTGGTGAAATCATGGGTGTACTTCACACTTGTATTTTTTGCATTCCATGGAGTGGCTCATCATCGTGCAGTTGTTTTCTTTCCCACGCAACACTTGTTTGAGTCACTCGGCGTGAGGTGGACAGTGTGTTCGTGGCGTGCGTGGAGTAGCCCAGACAGGCGTCATACGGACGGCATCGGACGAGCCGCCAATGCATTGTAATCCTCAAAGCTGGTGCCAAGCCTGCACTGCCGAGCCTACAATGGAGGGCAACACTGTCGTTCAAATTCACGAACGGAATTGTTTTCTCCATCGACTCGATGAAAGCATATTGAACGGGACTCAATGATGAATTTAAGGTATAACCCCAAAACAAATAAACGAATTATTGATGTACCCAAATTGATTACAAAGAGGTAAAACACTGAATGAAAAAATTGTGCAACTGCTCAGTCCACAAAATCCAAGTTAAGTAGGGTAACACGAGTCCCAAGTCTGCCCCTGCATGGTCCTCGGTCGGACCACCTCACACCATACGAGTTCTGGTATTTCCACCACGTAAACCTCCAGCTCGCGTTTTTTGGAGCTCCCTTGTTTTTGTCTGGTATACTGAGTACAAGAAAGGCTCCAAGGTCTCCTTGCGGGACCACATGTGTACCTTTCTTGGCATTGCCAACAGTCCAAGGCCTAGTGCTTTGAGGATCCTTCTTGCCACCATGCCGTCGAGTCCGAAAGTGCCATCTTCTTTGAGGCTCTCACTTACAAGGACCTCTCCAACATCCTCTGCAAGACTGTCGTCCATGCTCCCGCCTAAGTGGATTCCCGATAAATGGGGAAGTCTAGGCCAGTGGATGGGTCCGTCTAGGCCTCCTCCCTTGCTGAGTAGACACCGAATGATTCTGATCCTACCATTGAGGCAGTGGGACCTGTTGCCTCACTGGTTCCTGTAGTTCCACATGTGCATTCTCATGTGTCCATGTCTACGCCTACACCTACAGCTTCTCATGTGCTCATGTCTTACCTACATCTATTGCCTTCTCCACGCCCACATCCATGTTTGTGCCTACAAATCTACCTAATTCCTCTCGTGAGTTGTGCCTACACCTATTTGCGAGCCCATTGTCGTCGCACTTCACTTCCACATTCCTAGCCTATGGTAAGTACCTAGCTCACCTAGGAGCTCGGTGGTCATCTCTTACCATTGACCTCTTGGGTTGAACGAAGAGCTATCGTAGCGCCCTGACACCCTGTCCGCAACATATGGAGTGTTGATTTTTGCATGAAATTCCCCGAATTTTGTGTCTAGGCTGACCACATCAAGGTGCATCTAGCATGCCCAGTCAGTTCTCCTAGTACCATTAGACAAAAGCCATGCATGCAACTATGCAAGTAGCACGGTATGTGGTCTTTACGGTGGATCTTGGACTCTACTTTCGTCGACAATTCTCCGTGGTGGCTGACGGCTACGTGTTCAACGTTTGGGCATGGAGTGATGATGGACGGAGTTGGACAGGCTACATGTTCCTATTGGATGGCACTACCATTTCATGGCGTAGTGGCATAGCTTGTGAGAGGTAAAGCACATTGGTAAGGGACTAGGACTGGGAGAGAGGCAGTATGGCTACACTGCTTGTTTCGTTAGTTGTGTTTTTATGTGACGTCCATCGGTCTACACTGTGCCAACAAAAGCACTCTTGTCACCACTCGTGTCAGTTCTACGCATGTATCGACGTGCATAACACCTGGTTATGGGGAAGTCTTCTCATGTGAGTCTTCCCCGTCTGTGTGTACAGCAGACTATGCCCACTTCGTTGTGTCCATGCTTGTGCAGATTTTTTATGTAGTGAGAGCTAGAGCCAAGGCATCGTGGTGTGGTATTCTGCTCATTCGCAACTCCAGGATAGCTACTACAATGTTCTAGAGATATGCTCGAGAGTAGCGCATAGCCGGCGTCACGTCGATCGAGCGTGGTCCTTGGCCTATGGGCGGTTGGATGGGATGGCTTCAGGGTCGGAGACCCTCCAGTACCGCGGTTTTGGCCTAGTCATCCAAGGATTCCGTCCAATCCGCTCCATTGGTATTAGAGCACCAAGGTTCGAGTCCGAAATGCGGATGCCGAGGGCGACACACCCCTAGGCGGGGGGGAAGTGTAGCACGCGGCCGACGCCACGTAGATCAAGCGGTGGTCCTTGGCCTGTGGGCATTTGGACAGGATAGCTTGAGGGTCGGAGACCCTCAAGCATCGCAACTTTGTCCTCGTCGGCCAAGGATTTCATCCAATACGCTAAATCAGGCATCCTGGTGTTTTTTTCAAACTCTAGAATATTGTCGTTGGGGTGATCGTGCACTCGTTTTTCTTGTTTCTGCATTGTGTGTACATGGATCTATGTTGGACTAGGGCATGTGTGCAGTCGTAGCATTCAACTCCAGCTTGTGCATCTACAAATTAAGAGAATATTGTGCTTGGATTCTTGTGTACAAAGTTATGGCCAAAGCAATGGTTTTGAGGTAATATATAATATAAGGAAAATTGACTTGCTCTGTGTGTCACCCACTGTTAGTCCCAACGATTATTTATGCTATGAGCTCATTGGATGTCATTATTCTTTGCATCTCCAAGTTTTTCATGCTTACAAGACTATGTGCGTCTTGAAAGACAGCTTCGTAGAACTGTTGTCGCTAGCGCGGCAGTACAAGCCGGCCAGCTAACTCACTAGTATACACAGGTGGAGGTGAGAGCAGCAAGGGGTTGGCTAGGGACACAAGTACAAGTGTCAGAAGCTGCAAAATGTTGAATTGTACAGAGAGAGTGACAACTGAAGTCTGGGCAACCTAAATAATGTCACGGACCTAGTGCACACACACGCGGTGCATAAGGGCGTTATTTTCTAGCAGGACAAAACAGTGGCAGAAACACAGTTTTGGCCATAACTCCCTGCAGACACGTCGGATTGACGAGCCGTTTGAACCAGAACGGCCGTATCGACGAGATCTACATCCTGATAGACTGCACGCCTACGTACTTTGACACAGCATAACTCTAAAAAATACGGAAGTCTTCTGGGCGCCCGTCGTCGCCGGCTGCCAGTCTTCTGCCACCGTCGCCAATCTCAGGGATCTGCACGTGAATGGACATGAGCCGAGGGGTCACCGTAAACTGTGTACGACAGACACAACAACACTTCCCCATGATCGGAGGGTGAAACACGTCCATGCACATGCAGACACGAACGCTGTACAAAGCAAGAGACGCACAGCCCCTACATGCAGCAAGCACAGCACATGCAAGGTGGCACATGAGGAATCAACCTGCAACAGGGATGGGGCAGAGTCCCACGGAATGAGTGGCCGCATGAAACTTCGAACGACCCAGAGCCTTGGTCAGAAAATCCGTGCACTGCCTGTCAGTGCCCACGTGGATGTCTCGGATCTCACCACGATCAACCAGATCACGCACGAAGTGGTGCTCAACATTGATGTGCTTTGTGCGTGCATGGAACACACCTGAGTTCTTGGCGATGGCCTCCGCGCTCATGTTGTCACACAGGAGGACCACCGGGGGAATGGACTGACGCAGTTCATGCAACAGACGGACGAGCCAAACACATTCCGCTGCACCAGCGCCTAGGGCAACATACTCTGCCTCAGTAGTGTTGCGTGCGATGCAGCCTTGCTTCCCACTTCACCAGGACACTGCAGTCCCTGCAATGAGAAAGATGTAGCCGATGCGGCTCTTGCCATCTGGACACCACGCCCAGTCACTGTCTGTGTACCCATCGAGCACAACGGACACCTGCTCGTGAAAGCACAGGCCGAAGCGTGCGGTGGATAGAATATAGCGCACACATCGGACTGCGGCCTCCAATGTTCGCTGGCACGGAGCCTGCAAGAACTGGGCGAGCAAGTTGACAGTGAAGGCAATGTCGGGTCGTGTCGTGGTGGCCAAGTACATGAGCGAGCCGATGACTCGCAGGAACAGGGTCACATCGACTGGCTCCCCCAGGTCAGCTGGGTCATCCACCTTCAGGGCGGCCTGTCCCTCAGGGGTCATGGGTGTGGAGGCTGTGTGGACGGCAGCGAGGAGTTCGGCAAAGCGCTCCCCCATAGTCTCTGCATAGCGTCCCTCATGGACACGGAGTGTGCGGCGGACACGGTCGCGCACGATCTGCATCCCCAAAAATACAGAGGCCTCACCAAGATCTTACATCTTATAGATCGAGGTGAGAACGGCCTTGGCAGCGTTCACTACTCCCAGGTCAGGCAAGGCGATCAGAAGATCGTCCACGTAGACGAGGATGGCAGAGAGCGGTGCCGGGGACTGTGAGAGGAACAAGGATTGGTGAGCATCACTCTGAACGTACCCAGCGCGTCTCAGCGTGCTGGTGATCTCCTGGTTCCAGCAGCGAGGTGACCGTTTCAGGCCGTACAAGGCCTTCCGCAGCCGGTATACGCGAACAGTGCCATCCTCAAAGCCGGGTGGCTGGACCATGTAGATCTCCTCCTCAAGGTCCCCATTCAGGAATGCGTTGTTGACATCCATCTGATGGAGTTCCCAATCGTGTTGTGCCGCCTGGCTCAGCAGCGTGAGCGTGGTCGTCATACGCCCAACAGGGTCAAAGGTCTCAGTGTAGTCCACGTCAGGGACCTGAGAGAAGCCTTTTGCAGTCAGGCGCGCTTTGTAGCGCTCCACAGTGTCGTCTGGCTTGAGCTTCTTGCATAGAACCCACTTGGCCTTGATGGCCTTGCGGTTCTTTGGCAAGTCCACCAGCTCAAAGACGTCGTACTCTCGGATGGCATCGAGCTCAGCCTGGCAGGCAGCGCGCCACTGCTCAGCGTCGGAGGCTCACAAGGCCTCAGGCAGACTAGTGGGATCAGAAGACAGTACCGTTACACTATGTGTAGCCAGGGCATACGCCACAGAGGGAGGGTTGACCGTCACCATGGCCTCAGCGGCGTCACGAGCAAGACCGCACTCATGAGCAAGTAGTGTTATACTAGTGGCACAGCCAGGGTGAACCTCAACGAGGCCGGGAGCACAAAGGCCGAGGGCCTTCGTGCCCGGGTCACCGCTGACGAGGCTGCGTATGGGGCATGGGCGGAGACGTCCGCCGGGTGCCCGTGTGTAGGGGTCCGACGGGGCAGGAGCAGTGGGTGTTGCTGACTCATATGCCGGTGTGGATTGCACGGCAGGCACGCCACTCGAGGCTGGCGTGGCCTCATCAGCCGGGGAAGGGGCCACGGAAGACGTAGACATGTCCGCGGCCGGAGGCAGGGACGGCTCAAAGCCAGACACGGACGCGAACGCAGGATCCGGCAGAGCCTCAGACGTGAAAGCAGGTGTAGGATCCGGCAAAGCCTCAGACGCGGAGACAGGCGCAGGATCCGGCAGAGCCTCAGACGCAGAGACAGACTCGGACGTAGATTGGGACACGGGCGACACCGGAGAGTCGGGGGCAGAGGAGTGAGTCGCAGATGGGGCGGGGCTCGGGGTGCCGGTGGGCACAGCCTCTGGGGACAGCCCCTGGGGTGTCGACGATGGAGTGAACATACTGGATGGGGGCACTGTGCTAACCGTGCCAGGAGCCTCCCCCACACTACGGGGTCTGGCACACCCAGGGACATGCGCAGCACGCAGAGCATGGATGAGGGCAAAGTCGCATAAGGCGAGATGCTCGAAGAAGAGAGCGCCACGGGACTCCACGATGCGGCGTCGCTCAAGGTCCCAGAACCGCCAGGCCTTGGACCGCGGGACAACGCCAATGAAGGTACAAATGCGACCCCGCGGAGAGAGCTTGCTCCCCTACTGCTCCGGTGTGAACCAGACGCAGGCAAGGGAGCCCCAGACATGAGTCAGGCGTAGATCCGTGCGACGTCCCTACCACAGTTCGTAGGGCATGCGATGACCGGGAGGGGGCCGTGGGGAATGCGGTTCCAGACCCATGTCATGTACGCCATGCCCTCGAAGGCAAAGGCCTCAGGCATGGCGATGTCGGCGCGCATGGCGCGGACCGCATCCTCCATGGTGCGGTTCCAACGCTCTGAGACACCATTCTGCTGGGGGGTGGCGGGAGCAGAGAGGTTGTGGAAGACACCAAGCTTGCTGAAAGAGCGGGCCATGTCACCGAGGTACTCGCCGTCGCGGTCTGAGCGAAAGGTCTGAAGGCGGTGGGGAGACTGGCGCTCGGCCATGACCAGCCAAATGCGGACTGCAATGGCGGCATCGCTCTTTTGACGCAGACTATAGACCCAGCGCATGCGCGTGAAGTCATCAGTCAACTTCAGGACGTAACGACCGCGGTCCTCCTGAAACTCGACACACAGCGGACCCATGAGGTCGGAGTGGACAAGCTCCAAGCTCCAAGGGCCGACAAGCCCTGGAGACAGACGTAGGATAGGTGGACCAGTGCATTTTGCCTTCAGCACAGGCCAGGCAATCGGTCGTGGGCGACACCTCGAAGGATACCATATCAAGACCGAGAGCGGGCTGAGTGCGGACCAGCCTGTCGACAGCCCCCAGGTGCACATGACAGAGGCGTCGATGCAGGAGACGGTGGTGCTCGGGGGATAGAGTACCAACGACGAAAACACGAGCAGTGGGAGACGGAGGCAAAGGGTGTGAACTTGCACAGGACCCATAAATGTGATACAGATCATCGACGACCGTCCCACTGAGGACGGTCTCCTCGGTGTCACGCACAAAAGTGCGAGCATCGGCAGCTGTGTGCGTGACACCCAGGCCCATCTTGGTGCAAGCGCGGAGAGACAGCAAACTGAGTTCCAGATCAGGAACAAAGAGGAAGTCGGAGATGTATTCGGGACCAGCGGGCCTGGAGAACTGCACAACCCCAATACCATGGACAAGGACCTCATGGCCAGCTGCAGTGCAAACAGAGCAACAAAAAACAGGATGAAGGACGACGAAGGCGTCACGACGACACATCATGTGGTAGGTGGCGCCAGAGTCAACGACCCAGGTGGCGTCGGTGACATGCGTACAAGGGGCAACGTGGCACTCGACAACAGAACAAGGTGTGGTAGCAAGACGCTCAGCGGGGGACACAACAAGGCAACCAGCGGAGCGCACATGAGCTGCATGCAACCAAGACACATCATCAAGTCCGTCACGCGCACACGGCTGGGCATGGGGACCACCACAAGCATCATCACGCAACGACACAGACAATCCACAGGCAGTTCGACCCCTCGACTCAGTCAACTCACTCACACCTCCCTGAGATGAGCGCAGGGCGAGAAGCTGGTGCAGCTCGACGATCGTTCTGTCGCGTTCGGGGAGTGCCTGGTCGCGGGGATCCACGGAGGAGCCTGTTGTGGCGGCGGACTCCTCTGGGACGGCTGCGGTAGTGGCGGCCGAGTGGGCAGTCGCACCGAATGTCTGGCGCATGCGCGCCTCGTGCGCCTGCTGCAGCCCACGGGTGACCTTGGCCCAGTCCAATGGGCGGCCGGTCAGACGAGTGCAGTCGGGATAGCGATGGTCACCTCCGTAGTTGAAGCACACGAGCCGGTGGCCCGTTGTGCTGCTGGATCCGCTACTGCCACTGCTGCTGCTACTACCCCCGCCGCTGCTGCTGCTACTACCCCCGCCGCTGCTGCTACAACTGCGGCTGACACTGCTGGTGCTGGTGCCGGTGCTGGTCCCGCCGCTGGAACCACCACCTGACAATTTGCGGCCCTTCTTTCCCTGAGCTGGGGCTGTTGTAGCCGTAGACGGCGGGAAGGGGGATGCGACGGCAACTGTAGTTGAAGCGGTGCTGCGGCGAGCGCGGTTCGCGGCGTCCATGCCGGCGACCTCCAGGAAGTGGATGGTGGCCCAGCGCAGAAGGGTCCCGTCGCTTTCCATGTCGCAAAGCAGAGTCTGGTCGAAGTTACTGAAAACGCGCGCGTAGTCAGGGTGAATGACGTAGAGGATGATCTGGAGTGCGGAGTACTGCGCAGGGGCATCGTCTCCCAGCTCCTCGTATAGCTGGATCGTCCGGCGCCAGTAGTCAGCTGCAGACTCCTGAGCAGTCTGGCAGAGGGAGTTGAAGTCGGCGAGGCGCTGGGACGTCAAGGCCAGGGTGGTGTCCGCAAAAAGAGTGACAGCCAGTGCCCATGCCTCGCGAGGGTTAGCTCCTGAGCCGGTCAGCAGATCGCCAAGGAACCGACTGAAGTCCTTGGTGAAGTCTGGGGCGGCCTTCATCAGACCGGAGGCGGTGCGGACCGCCATCTGCGTCTGGGCGGGGTCAGACGCCTGGTAGGGGGTGAGGTAGTAGGGGAGGACTCCCTCGCTCATGGCCCACATGCGAAAGCGCGGCTCCCAAGACTTGAAGTCGTTCCCAGTCCGGAAGATAGGAGGGTCCGACTCAAACCACTTGGGTAGCTTGACCGTCGGTAGAGCGACGGCTGAGGCCACCGCGGGACAGGGCATAGAGGAGGCAACCCCCTTGCCCAGGCGGGCCCGCAAAGCCAGCTCCTCAAAGTTCAGAGGGCGGCGAGACGAGCTCAGGCCGACGTCGGCGCTGGAGCTTGTGCCCTGGAGGGCGGCATTGGCCTCACGTGCTCTGCGGCGGGCCTCCAGGCGGATGAGGCGTGCTTGCAGCACCTCCTCCTTACCCTCCTCGCTAGAGTCAGAGAGGGTCACCTTGTCTGCATTGCCGCAGGGAGTGAGGTGGTCCTCGCTCGGGTGTACTGACAGGTGCTGCTGCTGCTACTGGGCCTGCTGTTGTTGAGGCAGTAGGCCCCAAATCAGGTCCTGCAGCTCAGTTACCTGCTTCGTCACGGTATTGCGACTCTCTGCCTATAGGTCAGCCAACGCGCACACTTGGCGCGCCAATGTTGTCGGGCTCGGCGGCCGGTGCTGCTGCTGCTGTTGTGGCGGCTGCTGCTGTCGCTGTTGCTGCTACTATTGCTGCTGCTGCTACTGTTGTTGCTGCTGCTGCTGCTGCTGTTGCTGCTGCCGCTGTGGTGACGACGGCGGCGGCCGACGTTGGCCGCTGATGGTGCTGACCTCGGCAGCTACGTCGGTAGCGGCGCTGGAGGGGGTAAGCTTCGGCATGCCGGCCGGTTCCCCCCCTTTTTCCCCCTTTTTTTGTTGTTGTTCCGGAACACCTAACTACGGAAACTCACCTCCGCGGAGCCCCTCCGTGCACCCCCTCCGCGGAACCCCTCCGTGGACCCCCTCCGCGGTACACTTCACCATGGAAGTTCACCGCGGACTGCCACGGATCGGCTCGGACTGGACGCGGTCGCATCGGCGCGGAACGATGTGGAGTGTCGCGAGCAGCCACCGCGGTCACGTCAATGCAGAACGTGTCGGATTGTCGCGAGCTGCCGGGGCACCTCCGTCGGTGTGTTCCGCGACCACCGCAGGGCTGCCGCATTTGTCGACCGCGGAGTCACCGCGGAACTGCCGCGGACTCGCGATGGCGAATCCACCGCGTGAGCACCGCTAGTGTGTATCAGAACCGCCGCGCAGTTTGTTGCGGTGGAACGCCATGGATCCGTGGAACACCACGGATTTGCCGCGGCACTGTCGTCGCGAAGTGACGGATTCGGAACGCCGCGTGCGGTCGCGGTGGATCCACGACACTCCCTGCGCGTTCCGTTGCGGTCGCGGAGCTGCCGCGTCCGCTGAGTCGCGGAGCACTGCGGAGTGGCTGCTGCTACCGCGAAATGGCCACCGCGGAGTTGTAAAAAACATCGCGGAATTCTGAAAAGAATGGGCGGAACGGTGGTGGATCCTCCCAGGACCTTTCGCCGAGACAGGGGGCGATGCTGCTGCTGCTACACAAGGCAACGGCTGCGGTCACTCACTGCTACTGCGGTTGCTACGCAGCTGTGCGAGCACTGGCTCCCTGCTCTGATACCATGAAAGACATCTTCCTAGCACTGTTGTCGCTGGCGCGGCAGTACAAGCCGGCCAGCTAACTCACTAGCATACACAGGTGGAGGTGAGAGCAGCAAGGGGTTGGCTAGGGACACAAGTACAAGTGTCAGAAGCTGCAAAATGTTGAATTGTGCAGAGAGAGTGACATTTCAGGTCTGGGAAACCTAAATAGTGTCACGGAACTAGTGCACACACACGCGACGCATAAGGGCGCTATTTTCTAGCAGGACAAAACAGTGGCAGAAACACAGTTTTGGCCATAACTCCCTACAGACACGTCAGAACGACGAGTCGTTTGAACCAGAACGGCCGTATCGACGAGATCTACGTCCTGAGAGGCTGCAAGCCTACGTGTTCTGACACAGCACGACTCTAAAAAGTACGGAAGTCTTCTGGGCGCCCGTCGCCGCCGGCCGCCTGTCTTCTGCCACCGTCGCCAGTCTCGGGATGTGCACGTGAATGGACATGAGCCGAGGGGTCATCGTAAGCTGTGTACGGCACACACAACTACACGTCTTTCTTAGCCAAATCCTTGTTGTTTTTTAAGTTGCTATGTGTGCTCGTGCTTCAGCTCATTGGACAGCGTTGCCACATTATTGCCAACAAAACTAAGAAACTTTTTGAAGATTTCTCAATTGCTTCCAAAAAGCAAAGAGAACCGAAAATGATTCATTATTTGACCAAAACTTCATGCTGACATTTAACTCTATGTAGTTCCTTATGCGCTCCATGTTTTCCCATCTCACATGGGAAGGAAAATGGGCACACCTTTTTTTTTGGCATCCAAGAACTCATTTTGGTTTTCTTCTCTCTTTCTTTGGCGAAGAAAGGTGAAAAATCGGATATCCGTCTCAAGTCGTCTGATTCTGATTTCTTACGCCTAATTTTCTTGAGTGATATTTTGTAAGAGGCCCTATTTTTGTCTTATATTTTCGTTGTATGTGATATGTTGGTGGAAAGTTTAGTTATATATTTTATTCAACCCTAATGGTCTCGTTGCGGATCGGGTTGAATCCCCTTGACTGTCTGGGTGTTCAGGTAACCCCCCCCCCCCAGTCGGTTGCGACCAGGGGTTTAAAAACAGAGGTTTGTAGGGACAAGTTCGAATGCAACAGACTTTGTCAAGTCTGGCCAACCTTGGCGCGATAAGGGGACACCTCAGCTAAATGTCGCACGTGTGAAGGGGGGACAGCCCGCCGTGGGACCTGGAGCTGGTTTTTCGGGTCATGGTGGCTGTAGCGGCGAATGGGCTGCGTCGCGGGTCGCAACCCTGGCCCCGGCTGCGGCCCGCTCGTGTGGGAAAAACGTCGTGCGCTCGTACAGGAAAATGTCCAAGTACCCCGGGTTTGGGCACCGATATCGCCAGACCCCCCGACTTTGAATTGTTAGAACAAAATGCTCCGGATTCTATACTGTAATCACAGAGAGCCCCGACTTCGAAACTTTGGTCATAAGGTGCCCCGTGTGAAGCGGTCGTGCCCCGCGGGGTACTTTGTGTCGATTCGAAATACCCCAAATTGACGGGGTATACAGAATGTACTAAAATACCCCGCCTGGAGATGGTGTTATCGGAAAAAAAAAGAGGATGTCATGTGGATATTTATGTAAACGTCGCATGAAATGAAATAGGACCTCAACAACAGGTGTTTTTGGGATGTCTTTCACATGTGCACTTCCTCAGACGTGCTTTCGACAAGGTAAACGTCGTTTTCCTAACGTGCCTCCCCCCCCCCCCCCCCCCCCCCCCCCC
>SZWC01001970.1:162966-190669 GCA_023375785.1 Penium margaritaceum | reverse complement strand
GGGGGGGGGGGATCAGACCTGTTCTTCATCCGAGCAAGCAGCCGATGTGGAGATGGACAAGAAGTGCCATCCCAGCAGCTGCATCGTCGGAATGAACACCGCAGAACCGCAAGTCGGAGCTGCACAACCGAAGCTGCCACATTTGAGAGCGGCACTGTCCCCACCGTCTCCTTCCCTCACGACCTCCATCGATCCATCCTCACGCCGCTGCACCGCCACCTCCCTCCTCTCCTTGGGCACGGCGGCTGCTTCTGCTGCTGCTCCTGCCGCCACAGCAGCAGCGGCAGCATTGGGTGCTGCACCGTGTGTTGCTGCTGCTCCCGCTGAAGCACGGGCTCCCGATGCGGTGGGCCCGAGGGCACGGGCAAGAGACGGGGTCCGCAGCACTATGGACAGCACAAAAAGAAGATGACTTCGCAAGGACATGAGCCCCGGCCGCCGCCTCAGCCGCAGGTCCTGCTGCGGTGGCCGACTGCTCTGCGGTGGTGGTGGCCTGTGTTGCCGCAGAATCTGAGACTGCTTCTCCTGCCCCTGTGCAGCCTTGGACCGAAACAAGGGAACGTTCATGGCTGCCCCTGACTGCATATGTTCCAGGCAAAGTGTGTGTGGGGGGAGAGGGAGGAGGGAGGGGGCGGGGGGGGAAGAGGGGATGTTTCTGTGATTCACTGAAAGACAAGGCGTCCGTGTCCCTCGGAGGCCGGCCTCCCTCTCAATGTCCTCTGAATTTCCTTGCTTTCTTCCTCGTTCCCCTCAGCCAGACCTCCGCCCGCAGCCCAGGTCCCTGCTCCACTTCCAAGTCTCCTTCGTTGGCCCAAAAACCACTGCTGCAGCGTTTTCTCGGAAACTTCCGGGATAGTACCTTTCCTTCCGGCCAGTGACAACAGCGGAGAGTACCCTCACTCTTCAAATCTGAAACTTCCTCCTCGTTTTTAGTCCACACCACGGAAGAGAGCCACTCTAAGCAGAGGTGGTGCTGAAGCTGCAGCCGCAGAACCGCAGCAAACGGCGACTGTGGCAGCAGACACTGGGCTGCATTTCGCCCGGGGGCGGGGGGGGGGGGGGGGTCCGTCGGATCGCCTCCTGGAAAACTTCTCCAGGGAGCTGAAGAGCCGCGTGAACGCCATTTTGTTATCTCAATATTTGACGGTTGTCCCGACCCAACTACCCAAACCCAACCAAGCTACCGACACAGACATTTTGATGCTCCAAATCAAACTAGATGTAAGCTTGGATGTAAGTCCACAATCCTAAATCTGCCATGTAAGCCATTATATACTCTCCAAGACTTCCAGAAGAAGCCTGAGAGCATTTCCAAAAGTATTTTCAAAATTTGAACTATTAATTCCTCTTCAATGCATAAACAATGTGTAAACAGGTGAAGAACCTTGCCTGAAAGTGTTCCCTCACATGACATGGCAGAGGGAAAAACCATAAGTGGGATATTTTCCCAAAACATCTGACTTTTCAGAATGAAAGTTAAAATGATTCATTTGTGATCTTTGAAGATGCGTACAAGTTGTTCAGAAGTCCTATTGATTCCAAGATTCACACACGATACTGAAATTAATAGCGCCTACCGTGAATTAACTCATATGATTTTCATATCACCAAAAGGAGCCCCTCAATTTGGCCATTATTTTGGCTCAATGTATGCTTACGGCAAGGATCTGACTGTGAGAGGCCTAAGCATGAGAGTTCCAACAAGGAAAACCGACGATGGAAAGACATCAAATTTGAACCCATAACTAAAAATGGACTATCTCCTCTCATTGTACGTATTGCAAGTTCTTTGTGTATGTTTTTAACGTCACAAGCTGCCCTCTGGTGAGATGTACGTTTTTTAAGAGCAATCAAACGGCTTTCCTCAAACTGCAACGTCTTAGGTCATGTGGGATGGAGCGTACACTTGCCCACAGGTTATGATGGTCATGGAATTGCAGGAAACTATAAAATAGGTGTTCCGTGATGAATCAATAATTTCTCCAAAAAAATTCATCATTTGGCAGAAGAGTTGGTGCCCATCCTTCCTATAATTCCAATGAGAGATGATCGTACAGCTCGTCTAGAGAGTCTAATGGGAAGAGAATGGTGTCTTTGACATTGGGACGATCAGTGGATGGATGAAAGTGTTTGGTGTGGCATTTTTTCGGTTCTTTATGGAAGTGGTCATCTCTAACGTATTGACGACATCTTACGAGTTGCAATCTAGGTTTCTAAACAAATTAGTGTGAAATTTTGCATAACATGTGCTAGGCCGTTCCGGACACAATGTGTAGGAGGCATTTCTAAAGAAGAATCATGTAGTCCCAATCAAAGTTAGTAACAAGGGCTCTTCTGTGGATGAGGCGTGCCAACCATTTAACGTCCCATTTAGAATTTTTGGGCTAGGGCAAGCTTTTTCAAAGTACGCGACAGTAAGGCACCTTCTTGTCTTCCTTCAGCGGGGTTGCGTGCGTTACTTCTCGACCAAATTCAGCTCTACCAAAGATTTCCCTCGTTGGAGGGTCCTTATGTGAGGCATCGAGAGGAGGTGCTATTTTATATCATTCGAGGTTCTACTTTAGGTTCAGATGAGACCGTTGTGTTGGAGGTCGATTGCACACATGTTCGACAAGAAGTAAGAGGCTTCATTGATTACAGCAAAGACTACTAAAGCCAAATTATTCCATGCACAACAGCAAGGAAACCGATTTACTGTCCATGGCATGCTCAGGCACTTACAAGAGAGTCATTGCTAGGGTGTAGGCTCTTGTTTTCTTGTAGGTGCAGGCCAAACTCAAGGGCACTCATTCTTGGATGCACTATTTCCAACAGAGTCGAGGCTAAAGCGTAGCTATGGCTAGGGACGGAGGAGGACTACCTAATAGCCATGCGGTTGTTGTCTGGACACCCACTAGTTCGTCATTGACAATGACCCGACCATCCCTAGAAAACAAAGATTGAAGTTTAACCGGTTGAATAACACATATATCCAATCCAGGGAGTACTATGGCATGTGAGAGTGTAGGATACCCTTGTTGTAGAGAGAAAGCAAGTTGCAATATACCACGATGTGTGTGTCTAAGTGTTGAGTGAAAAAGGTGAATGCTAGTAAAGGTAGCTAGAGAAGTGATAATAGTGTCAGCATAAGAATGCTAGTTTTTTTTTTAAAAAGGAGGCGAGGGATTGACCTTCCCCCTTCCAATAGCTTTTTCAACCTAGTGAAAAGTGTAGGTTGCTTGGATTTCCCATGGAGAACCAAATGAAGTAACAAATGCAATGAAACAAGATTTGAGGTAGGATGGATGTGCCAAAGCATGCAAAATTGAAAAATCTGTGAGAAGGCAATGGAATCGAGAGAATGATGAAGTTTGTACAGGATGGGCCAAAAAACATACTGACAAAAGATGTCACAGAAGGAGTTTATAGACTCGTGTACGTCAAGGATGCAACCCTTCCGCCACCTTGAACAACGACGTCCACGTTGCATAAAAATGACAGGTATTAGCAAACATTTGATCATTTAATTAACGTCTCTAAGGTTATCCTACGGCTCCTACGTATTGTACGGAATGTTGCAGGCCTACCACATGATGAGAGAATATATTGGTTTTCCTTATCATTGGTGTCCGAGGATGTCATCAATGACCCTACTCCACATCATCATCAACATCCAAAGTTGGTGGCAGGGGTACCTTTATACTAGGGTTATTCTTATAGGGGTTTGTCAGTGCTTGAAACGGCTGACATGAAAGACTAGATGGATGACATGATTGGGAGGAGGCGAATCTTAGTAATGATCGGTGAACACCTTATTTTCAATCACAAAGGGCCCAACCACTTATGCTTTAGCATTGTACTGTCTTGTCCTTGTAGCTTGGCATTCTCAAATATTGCAATAGAAGTGGAAGTCCAAATAACGACTTCCAGTTGCATGCTTGATTGCCTATTGGATCACTGTTAACATCTCTTGGTTCTTTTCCAGATGTTACATAAGTAATTACATATCAATGGCTGAGACGTTGTTGAAGCTCTGAAGTGCTATGGAAGTTGTCCATAGCTTACCATAGACAACCTAGTAGAGAGAGATGTCGAAATGTTCTAGGCAAGTTAGGCATTTGGAGACTTGACTGCCTCGTCAATGCCATGTGGGTTACAACGTGTCCACAAAAATTGTTCAAGCATCTTCTTTGTGCGCTTGGTCTAGCGGTCAGTTTGATGATGAAAGGCTATTTGTAGTTGGATCTAACTTCTGTAAAAACTGATGTTTTCTTGCCTAAATTGGCTGGTACAACTTTTCTCATGATCTCTCATTATAGCGAGAGGTGCTCCGTAACTCAGATGATAAGGATGAAAAACAATTGCTCGCTTTCCTCGACAATAGCAATGGTCGTCTTGGAATTAAGTGTGCCATCTTGGAGAAGCGGTCCACCACTACAACAACAATGTAAAATCCCTCTTGTGTGGTGGGCAAATCTATCACAAAGCTGAATTGAATGTCCAGCTATTTTACTATTGGTTTGAAAAGTTCTTGGAGCGAATTAAAAATGTTGGTCCACCCGCACTAGTGCCTGTGACAAACATGGCATAACATGTAGACGTTTGCGACATTAGATTCTCTCCTTTCCCACTAGAAGACACTGGTCAGAATTTTAGTGCCGCATCAGAGTGCCTTTGCTGGCATCGTAAGACTACTTCGGTAACATCCGTTCGAGTTCTTTGCTTTGTAGTATGTTAACTTGGGGAGTGACTTGACGTTGCCTATGTAGGGCATCGAACCAAAAATTTGTTTTATCATAGCAGTCAAACTGCTGTTGACTCGGAGTGAATAAATATTCCACCAGCAGAACTTACTTGAAAAATAGAGCGTTGGCCTCAAGTTATGAGGTCTGGTTGTGAACTAGGAGTATCCACTGAATTTCTTCTTCTTTTTCTTCTTGTGCCAGTGATTAATGTTGTTGTCAAAGATATAATCATGAAACCCTGTCATCTACTTGATTTATGGTTAATATCTGGCGGAGACATGATATGTTTGAGGGCATCGTGGTTGGTATAGATGATAGCAAATCATAATTCACACAACTCTCTTTACTTTGAGAGGTTAATTCATTGTCCTTTGCCTCACATCCATGGTTGAAATTGGTGGGGTTGCCTTAGATGTCTTATCTTTTATGTTAGTAACGTACACGAGTAAATAATCAAGTTCTTACATTCATGGCCTTTTGCGTGCCATTCTCCAAGCTCTTATGTCATCACATTGAAAGTACTTTGGCTAGCTGCCAAGACCCTCTATGTTTTGTTTTAAAAATGAAAGACAGTTAAAAAAAGGATCATGAACTGTATTGACGTGTCGATACTCTGTAAACAAGTTTTTAAGTTTTTGTGAATTTGCTACTAACATCACAGCTTCCCACTTGTCGAGCGCCTAAGACCCGAACAACGCCTCATGTTGTTTGTGTATTTTTAGGTACATGTTCAACGCATTCCACAATTATCTTCAAATTCCACATACTTTTATCACAAACAACACAATTATCCCTTCTTCTTATTCTGTACCTACACTACCCATGGAACACTTGGCATTGAGGTGGAGCAGTGCTAAAGGGACAGCAAATGCCATCACCTCCACACAACTACCTCGCATAATTATTTTGTGCATCTCTACCATCTGGGACTTTTTTAACCCCTGTGACTAAGATGGTAGATGGACCAACACACTTGACAAAACAACAGTAGGGTAAAAACGTAGACATTGAAATGACAACAGTTTACAATGAATAAGAATCCTCACGCAGCTTCGGTGGCATGCATGGTTAGCCATGAAAAATATCACTATACCAATAACTCTGCCATTCGCTTATGGAATCCATTGGGATTGGGGAATCTCTCCTTTCTGCCACTATCCATCGGAAGTATACAAGCATGGATTCACAGTGACTCGGACCAGAAGTTTTTGGCGCTTGAAAGCCTTAAAAACCATGTGATCCAACAACTCAACATGGCATTGGAAGACCTTTGAAACTCACGGGTGCGCTAAGCACCCGTGAATGTAAACGATCAATGATTCGTTTGTGGTACCTTTCCCCGCTTTAGTCATCCTTCTCTTAACAAAGAGAAGAATGACTTTGTGGATTTGCTTATACAAGGGGCACCTTTCAATTAGGAGTCATATGTAATGAATACGTACCAACAGTAAGGGACCTGCGAAGCTTAATGAACAGATTACAATCAAGGTCTTGCACAATCAACCAGTGGCGTACTATCACTTGAGTGGATCAATCCAACTTGGCAAGATTCCTTTACTCCACCAGAGGCTTGGGGTTTATTCATGCACAGCGTTCTTGCACGCTTTAAGAAGCTAGAGAAAAGTCCTAATGTATCAAAGATTTGATGTATGTGTAAGCATTGTAACTTGGCATATCATACATGGTGCTTTTTTTAAGCTATCATCGATAGTAAAATCATAACCAATGACCCTCGTTCTAATATAATAACGGAACCCAATGCAATTGAAATTGGATCTTTTGGTATCAACGATGACCGTCAAATGATTAGAAAGGTTGAAGACATTGATTGTTCCAACTATGGTGCTTGGTTCCAGGAATCCAAATGATGGAGATGTCATAGTCTTAATTCTTTATGAGGCAGCAGTAGGAATAGTCGTCAAAGGCCTTGAATCCAATACAAATCAACACCGTTCAACACATAGATTAATGGTTGTGCTTGATGTAAAAAAAAACCTAGACAAATGCAATAGAACATGTCAGAAGAGCCAAGAAATGGCGTAGGACAGGATTGGAGGGTAAAGTTCCTTTTTTTATGTAAGAATTTACACCAAACGATTGTCCATCTGAACGTCAAACAGTGCCTGCAATGAGGATTTCTCATGTTATGAAGTTTTAAAAAGGGATATGAGTATGACAAACCACAACCATACTACGAGTGTTTTCGAGGAATTGCAACAGTGAAAGATTAGTAATGTCGTTACTTGATGGAGGACCTCCTCATAGTCTTGTCAGTAACGACAAAGTTAAGAAGTTTTTATTAAAAAAGAACCATGTGTGTTCAAAGGATAGTATATGAACAACCAATGAGAAATGTTTCGACTTTATGAAACATTTTACCCAGAAGTTGACGAGCTACATGACACAATCTAGAGAACGTGCCACATGATTGATCATGAAGTTATCCTCAAGCAAGCCTCATTGTATCACACCAATTGACAAGTTGACTAGATTACCAATTTATTCTACGTTTTCATTATTGTCATGAGAAGACATCTTCCATTAATAAAGTGACCCATGACGCAGTGGCAGTTCCTAGAAACCAATTAATTAGCAGAAGGGGATATGGCAAAGAAATTTATGGTAGCAATATGACAGTAAACACAAATGCTTGTAGTCTCCTTGGACGTGGCCAAGGGACAAATGAGACGTCAAGGAAGTATACATCATCCACTTGGTATCGGAAAATGAGGACAAGAGAAGGGTAGTTGTCTCATGCACCTCATCATTGATATCTGTGGCAGCCTTGATGAAATTGGTATATTAATAAATTGGTATTGTTCATAAGAATCTTGTCCGGTAATTGAGGACTTCATGGAAGTTGTTGCTAATGAATTTCCATGTAGACCGTTAATCACATAACCAAACTCAAGCCTGACCACTGGACGATAGGCAAGGGGATTCATTGAATGAGTAATCGCAAGGTGATGGAGCTAGAATGATAGTTAGAGGAAATTGTCAAACAAGGATTTTTCTTTCCGTAACTTCATCCGATGATGACCCCACTAACGTTCATGAGAAAAAAAAACTAGCACAAAGAAGATGGGCATAGACTATGAAGCACTCAGCGACATAAACACCAAGAAATACCACCCTCTTTCTCCCCTTCACTAGATTTAGGACCAAATCCGTGGGTTGAGACCTGCAAAATGACTATCTTGAGATCCGCATATCAAATTAGAATAATAATAAAATGACGTCTCGGACCCGTCACGGTCACATTAAGATCACGACGATGCTATTTTGAACCAAAGATCCTCCTCCTACACTCATGGTGGTAATGAGCAATATAATCCTACACAAATTCTTCTATAAATATCTTGACATCATCCTTGTGCAAAGTTGTATGCTAGAGGACCACAATAGAAAGACATTTCACAGAAAACACTTTGTGACTTTTCTCACCCTTTTAATGAAATTCTGGGCCACATCATCAGTGGCGCTCATAGCTCAATGGATTGCAAAAGTGACAAAGGTTGCCAATTAGCAACCTTTGCCACTTTTGTGATCCATTGAGATCTGACTACGGATCAATTTCTGTGACATAATGTTCATGTAGCCAGTTTCAAGGTAATAACATTTCTCAAATGGTGGAACACTCCTTTTTTTTATCCCTCTAATTCCACTTGTTGGTGTATTTAACAAGATTGGACGGATGTGCTGAAACTCGGACGTAGTCCCTTCCAAAATGACGGTAGTATTTACACAAGATGAGAAAAGCTAAGTTGTCCACTTTGCCATGTTTTGTGACGACTTGGAAAGAACTACATCTAAGTTTCAACACATCCTTCCAACCACAAAGGAGTTGAATTGGAGAGACAACAAACAAGAAGAGTTCCACTAATTGAGAAATGTTGTGACCTTGACACTGGCTATATGAACGAGAGATATTGTGATGGACTACATAATGGAAAATGATGCGTCTAATCATGTGTTTTGAACCATTTTCATTCAAGATAACTGTTTGGAGAATATCCAGTTGTAGACATGTCGTAGAAATTGCATGGATTCCAGCTTAACAACATCATAAACAAATAGAAGATGTTGGCATTTGTGCACGTGGTACGACATGGCTGTGTTTTATGGAATGTGGACAATATGTCATCTTCACCGACCACAGTGCTATGAAATGCCTAAAGACAAAGGTAAATGTGCATCATTCAGGAAGAAAATGGATGGATTTCCTTGAGGATAACATCAAGTATGACATGGTTTGTGGATATGGAAAGAAGAGTACAACAAACAGTATGAAAATCAAGTTTGGCCTCTACATCAAGCAATTTTTTACACGTGGCTTGAAGAATTAAGATGGGTATAGCAAGACTAATTTCAGGTTAGACGCTCCATACTAACAACGGAGATCTGCTTGCCAAATTGTCATAGCGAGGAGTAAAAACTACAAATGATATTACTAGAGGATGCAATAACACAGGTACAAGTGAATACTTTGGCGAGGACAAGGCACTAATGGAAGTCGTAAACTATTTCTGGTCAGAGAAGATGCAAACTAACGTTGCAAAGTATGGTAAGCACTGCAACCTTTGCCATTGACACATGTCAAAGACCGACCAAAAATTGGGTTTGCCTATCGATTTCTTGGTATTGACCAAGCTTTGGTTGAAACTCTCCATGGACTTCGTATCAGTGTTGTCTCTTACAATGGAAGGATTTGATGCAACACCCATGGTGGCTTACCAACTTCTTAAAACAGCACAATTTATCATGACAAGGACTACCATCACTTTTAAATGAACTTGACTTTTGTTTCTTGACCTCCTCGTCAAAATACACGATATTTCCTCCTCCATCACTTCCAATCCAAACGGAAGGTTTGTGAGCCAGTTCTGGGTTATGGGAGATCTTGACTTGCCAGGATAATGTATTGAGCTATTGAAGACATTCCACCCTTAGTGTCATGGAATGAAAAACAAAAACCAACTAGACATTCAAATAGCTGCTCCAAACCCTTTCAAAGCCACATGACGTTGACCAAGCAAGAAATGTACTAACTGCTGGACTTGCGTGGAACTCTGCAACATCTACAGTAGAAAAATGCCATTTTAAATGGTGCAAGAAAAAGTCATAGTAACTTTGGTTACATTGAATGTTTTGAGCAACATTCACATAATGGATGTATGGTGGAGACTTGCATATAACATATAGAACAAGACACGTTCAACGCTCATAAGTACTCAAGCTACAATACAAGGGTTAACCAGAATCATTCAGTAGGCATCGTGTTTCAAGTCGGTGATTTTTCTTATTGCGTTGATTGGTCATCAAACCACAAGAAAAGGAGGAGACAAAGCTAAAGTCTTAGTGGTTGGGCTGGTTTGCATTTAAAAAGATGCAGACACTTGACATCCCCAAGCTTCTCCCACCCAATTACATGTCCATACATCATGTTTTCCATGCCAGGAGTCTCAAACTCTATTATGACCCACACAAGGACTAACTCGGACACGAGATACCTTTGCCATCACCCATCCAAGTGGCAAGGGATATGGAGCATGTGATTGAACATGTCCTTGGGTACTTACGACAGAGAATTGTGACCAAATATTTCATGAAGTGGAAAGACTATAATGTTATGCACAACATCATGGAGTCCTACGACAACCTACGGTATGTCGATGATTTGATCGAAATCTATTTTGTTAACACAGACTACGAATACAAAGCGCGTTGAGACTTCGACTAAATAGGACATTGTTGCATCCCTTGGGCACATGATTTTCTGAAGTCCTTGAGTGTGTATCTCTATTTGTACATTTGTGGCACACTACACGTAAAGTACCAGATATTTTTGTCATTCTGTTGAGAAAAATTGGGCCAACTTCCTTCACACAGAGTATTCTCTTCCAAACGTTTTTGAAAGCTTTGACCACCTTCTAGAATGGCCAACATAAGTACTGTGAACTATATCGACGTTTCAATACCATTCAATGATGCTAAAATTGGACAAAGAAGCCCTTGTCAGGGAGGTCTCTTGAATTCTCCAGTAATGCTACTACTTCATACGTGTGGCACTCATCGAGCGCCTAAGACCGTAACCATAATCTATTTGTGGTTTAAAACTTGTGTACATGAGCTTGATGGTTCCCAAACCTGTCATCGAAGTACACTTAGTAATAATTTCAAAGTACGCAAGTATCCTGTTGTCCGAGTTTGAAGTTACTCCTCTATATTCTACATGTAAATTGATTACGTTTCTGCCCAAGTAATATTTTGTTGGATCTACTTTTACAGTCTTGAACCGGTACATGCTTTCTCTGTTTAGGTACGCATGGCATCACAAACCATAGTTTACGATGTTAGAGCCTGCATGGGTGTGGTTGCATATGTGTGCTCATTGTGTTTATATTTGAGGCATTGTGCCGCCTTCCACTCCTTGTAAAATAATAGAGAAAAACACAATTTCCTTTTCCATAAGGCAGTCTAGGTGTGTAACTTCTTGCCAGGTAAAATCCATGAATCTGGCTAATTGTCCAATAATATTTTGTTTGTTGATCATGACGTCTGAGTGGGGAGTTTTGCCATGAAACTCAATAGCAAATGTCTCTTGCCGAGTTGTCGCTACAGGTTAGTAGAGTTGTTACTTGGACGTTGTTGGCTAAAAATATTTGTGTTGAGGAGGGACAAATGTTTACAGTTGTAGCAATGAATGAGGTACCTCTTGAGTTCCTAACATGTTAAATAGCGCTTGTAGTTGGCAAGATGGCAACGATGATGTGGTAGGCATAGGAAGCGGTTCATTGGCTTCTGCAAAGTTACTATGTCCAAATGCTTCATCCTTTAAAACTGACACCCTTTGAAACCTATGAGGTGAAAGATATAGACTTCTATCTTGGACCCTTATGTGGTGATTTTGATAATCCTTTCAGGTTTTTGAAACCCTGAAGATACCAGAGCAGTGATACTTAATTTATTACCTTCCTAGATAATGAGGCCATTGTCAATGAAACCCTTATGTAGTCGGGGTTAAATCTTTATTTCACTAAGTAAGAGAGAATCTAGGGAACTTGTGAATAACAATTAAAAAATCCACTACGCACGTGCCCACATATGTCCCTTTTGTTTCTGTAGCAACGTGTGTCCTTGAAGTCCTACAATATTGTTACAAATAACCATCTCAGTAACCAAGAGATGGGAGGGGCCAAAGGTGCCTGGCTTGCATGAGCATGATGGCAATAAAGTAGAAATACGTGTCGAGTGGGATGCTTGGGTAATGAGTTGTGAAGTCAAATGTTGCTGGAAAGCATGAAGGAGAGAGCTTTATAGAAGCAAGCTCAAAGAGATGGGAGCAACTCCTCTTGAGGCAAGTACGCCGTTGAAGGACGAGAGGGCGTAGTTTAAAAGCTTCCCGTTTAAAAACTATGCGAATGATCCAAGTGAAGCTAACAAAAATGGGCTAACCCACAACAAGGGTGTTGTGCGCTTGTAGAATTGTGTAAAATCCTGAAGGTGGTATTCCTTACGGAGGGCCCGCAAGGAAGAAGTTGAGGAGCGTTGGAGGTTGCTAGCTAGGTGGGATTCCAAGGCTTAAACACATCCAAAGGTAGATGAATGGAACCCTTAAAGAAGACTGTAAGATTTTATTTTGTAAAGATGGCCTCGGCCTAGGCACACATGCAGTCAGTCGAGCCAAGGAGTGGCTTAAATACAAATTTAGGGCCGAATCCAAGAGTGCTTCTCTGAAAATGACATTGGTAGAGACCCAAGATATGAACTCGAAGTTTTGTGATCTGAGAAGGAACTTAGCAAGGGATGTGAGGGGCAAAAGGAATAAGAGAGCAGTAATCTACGAACCTTAACAATATATCTTCTCTATCTTAGTATTGGATATGCCATTTTTTGTTGGTTGGCCTTGCTGCTTTTTAGATCATGGGAAGCCGTGAAACAAGACGTTGCTCTCCGAGCTATTGTCCTTGAATTTGCCGCGGTTGAAGGCACCACGATTGTTGTAGTTGTTGGCATTGCCACCGTTCGATGGTTCAGGTGGTGCTTGGGGCCGGCATTGTTCCTACTGGAGTTGTTGATAATGTACTCCTTACGACCAAGGATAGTCTGGCAGAGTTACTGCTGCTGTTGTAAGCGTTGTTATCGCGGTTACTATTGTTGTTTTTAATAGTGTATTGCTGTCGTTGGTGTGATTTTTGTTGTTACCATTGTTAGGCGGAGGATGTGCCTTGCCTTGAGGTTTGGGACTGGATTATAAAATGCCACGTATATGTGGAGGGGTACACCTGGCCTTGTAGAGCTTCTTCAGGATGTTGGGTCCGACTTTGGCCTCCAACTTGGTACAACCCTTGGTGACAAGTTGGTGGGTAGGAGCATCCACTGACATTTTTTTCCCTTCCATAATGACTTCTTCAAAGCGCTTGGAGCATTTGACACGGAGTTCACATTGGATTTCAATAGCGACAAAATCGTGCGACATTGTACGTTGAGCCTTGGTCTCAAAATCCGTGAGGTATTTGATATGAAGGGAATCATACTTTGTACAGATCAAGTTGTTCAAGCCTCGGGTTAGCGATGTGTTGGACAGATGGCTCTCGAGAGGCGTCAGCTTGAGATGTTCAGCTGTCTTGCAGAGCTTCAGGTCATTGAGAACAATGTCGTATAGCTCGATCTTGGCAACGAGGAGGCGGTTATGTTGCTCCTTAAAAATGGCTCATGGCCCTCCGAAAGTTTGGCACTTTGGTTCGCAGCAAGGTCAATGAAGCTGAAACACTTCAAGAAAATTCCATGGTTAACTTCACCTGCCATGTTCAATTCTTCATATTGAAAAAATTAGGCGTGCACACTGCACACTTTGCGCATTCACAAAAGAGTCGGGTGGGTTTCCATGGAGGGCAAGGTCACGCACATAGGCGGTGCTTGCATTGCTTGTGAAATTTTGAGGTTGATCAAAAATTTTCAAAAAGTGGAATGAACAGTTTTTGTGCAGAATGTGTCCCTTATGAATCCTGTCCATTGGTATGAGGCCTGCTCGTGTGAGGGCTCTTCAGAGTACATTTGTAGTAAGTGTTATCATTGAAGGCCACAGAAGCGGGATTGGTTGGAGGGATCAAAAGTGGGAGTACAGGCATTCTTCGAGGCTGCTAAAACGAGACAATGAAGAGAACAAAAGCGGAGTTGTCGGTTAAAAGAACAGAGGTTGATTCCTGAAATGGGAGTGAGAGGTGGTGAACACATTTTGGCTCGTCAAAGCCTTCATCAGCACCTACAAAAATCGAAGGTGACCACTAGCATATGTAGTGAACGAAAAGCGACATGTCTAGAAGACAGTACGACCCAGAGAACACTGCGATCGTCGGATACAGCCGCGTTTCGGGGAAGGCGGAAAGGAATATTTGGAGAGGGTCAAGGGAACTGGAGAGGATCTTGTCAAGGGCAGAACAGCTCTATACCCCTTGTGTCCGAGAGTAAACCTGATTCCCCTCTTCCTCGGAACATTAGGCCCCATTCGCCCCTTCCGTGAAACAATTAGCATGATTTGCACCTGTATCGCGACATTAAGCCTAATTCGTCCCTTTTGCACGGACGCGAGTTTTCAGAGATAGAAAATATCTGATGTGCCCCTCTGGTTTGTCGAAAGACAGCATGTCGACGTCGCATGGATGCGGCGTCGACATGCTAACATCACTTTTTTTGGCCCAACAATCACAAACTCCTCTATAGAGGGGTTTGTGATTTTTTGGAAGTAGTTTGTGGGGAGTTCGCATGGGAGGTTCAAGACTCCCCATGAGTTAAAAGGGAACGTGCTGGGCCCCGCTTGTTAAAGTTCATTGGCCACTCACAACTCTGTGCCCTCTTGCCTCTCACATCATGCACACACCTTGTACAGATTAAATGACAATGGTTCATCCTGGGAGAGCGTCCAATGTGACTATCATGGTCAGAGCCGCTGACGCCATCAAGCTGTCTCTGCTGCTGGACCCAGGAATACACTTTGGCATCGCCAAAACCATTGCATGAATCTTTCTGACTCTCTACATGACTCTCAGTGATGCGATAGATACCTGGGCTCGTACACTCTCACTGCCGTGCCCTATCTCATATTGCCTTGCCTTGCATGTGGAGGGGAAGTTGCATATTTCCCGGGTGCTGATCCTCAGGGGGCCACCATGCCGGTTCTAACCGTGCATCGGTGAGAAGCCGCCACCGGTTTATTCCGAGTGGTCGGGCTCGACCCCCGGGTGGCGGCACTCATCCACTCGAGCTCGTCGCTCGAGGTGGGTGAGTGCTCACCGGCTCTAGGCTCGCTCCCTCCCCTTCCTCTCTCTTGTCTTTGTGAAGTGTGGCAAGATTATAAGGCAAAGTTTACCGCATCCATGGCGCCTCTCATGCTTTGACATCACCCGCCTTGTGAATCACTGGCTAGTAAAGTGTCACACTAGTAACTACTGGTATCAAAGCAAGCGGGGATCCACTCCCGCCGCTCGTCGACCCTGGACCCTCGAATCTTCGCGTGGCCCACATTCCCCATGAGTCCGGCCGGTTCTCCCACCAGCCATCTCACTGGTCCGCAGCACATCTAGGTGTTGCTGCCTCTTCGCTCCCGTTTCTCCCTTCTTCACACCTGGCACCCGTCGCAACTGACTGCCTCGACTCTCTGGAGACCCATGGGTGTCACGTCCCTCCGCGAGCACTGCTCTCAGCGGTTTCTTCCGCGCATCTCCTCCCAGTTCTTGGTTGCATCTGCAACCCCTCAGAGCTTCTCTTCACGGACGCTGTGACCACTCCTGGCCACACTCTACTGCCGCGGCTGTCCGTGACTCTCGTGTACCCTCTCTCGGGCCCTCTGCAACCCTAGAGCCCGTCCGCAGCCCATCTCCCAGCTGCTCTCGTACACGCTGAAGCACTCACTGCTTCCTTCAGCCATTCTTGGCTGCTACTGTNGGCCCCTCTCCAGCTACTGCTCCATCTGCTGAACTACCTTCAGTACCTGAGGTTCCAGGCGTCGGCCCTGTGCTGCAGGTCCACACCGACTCCATCGGCCTCGCAGGAGCGATTCTTGACGCAGCTGCAGGAGCTGCAGCTACTTTTGCTGCCACAGCCCGTGCGTGCAGGGCTCCCACTCAGACCGCCGTGGGGCGGGCAGCCGACGCCTACTCGCACGCAGCATCCTCTCTCACACTCCTTGCCGCTGCCGCTGCAAACATTGCAACTCAGGTCACCGCAGCAGCAGGGTCTGTAGCCTCTGCTGCATCGTCCGCAGCTGACGCAACCTCTGCCGCCGTAGGCTCTATCCGAGCGTCCACAGCAGCAGCTGTCTTGACACCTACTGGAGCTCCACGTGAGCTCAACTCTCACGTCACCACAGGGGTACTTATCGCCTCTGCATCGGCGGCCGTGGCATGAGCCTCCGTCACCGGTCTGCTGTGCCTGACTATAGCAACGGCCGGGTGGGTTGCTGTCCTCTTCTCCTCGGCCGTAGCAGTGGTGGCTCCCCTCTTCACTCTGCTACCTCGTCACTAGCTCGGTGAGATCCCTTTGTTTTTTCGTTGGGCTACTGCTTCATTCTCCTTACCTGTGGTGTCATCCTCTCTAGCATTTCCTCATCCTCTCATCATGCCTGGCCCAGAGGATAAGCTAGAGGCTCTGCAGGCAGCCCTTAGTGAAGCACAGGCCGAGCGCCGAAAGGCACAGGATGAGCTTGATCGTGAGCGTGACGCACAACAGGAGTTAGCTGCCACAGCGGCTGAATTGGTCATAGAGCGTCTCCGTGCTGTACCAGCGTTTGCTGCAGCTCTCACTGCAGACCAATCAGGGTCTACAGACTCATCTGCTCCGCCTGCTGGTGGCATTGCCAACTCCTCCCACCCTGCTCTTTCAGCTTGGGGGGCCTCAGTTCGGTCTCTCCCAGCAGCGCGCCAGAAAGACTTCGAGATGCCACCACCTCAATTCACCACGAAGCTTACCTTCACCTCTTAGGAAACACGCTTCAGTGCGTGAGCCCAAGGTGAGCTTTTGTGGGAGTACTACTCTCCAGCCAAGGCACCTTTTGTGCCGCAGCCGACGGAGGCCGCCCGTGCTGTTCGGGCGCTCATCAACGCCGGACCGGAAAGTCTTCTGGACGACATCGGCACGTACAATGCCGACCCTATCCGAGGCACAAGTGCAGACCCAGTCGGTGCCTATGTACTCATCCGCCGCCGCAAGACAGTAACTGGGCATGCCGTCCAAAGCGCTCTCACTGTCTAGTTTAACACACTGCAGATGCGAGCAGATGAGACTGCAGACGAATACTGGGCCCGCAGCTTGCGGCTCCTGCGCGACCTTGGGAGGGCTGCACCAGGTCCCCTCTCGGCCTGTCTTTCTATTGTTGCTGGTCTCATTCCTGAACTATCCGACCTTTATCTCCACGTGTATCAGGCTGAGCTTGAGAGCCTTGCACCGTCTCCCATCCCTGCTGATGCCCCACCGGGCATTGGTCCTCTCTTCGACTTCACTGCTGCACGTCTCACCGATTGGTGGAATGCCTTTCAGAACAAACACATGCATCGTGCAGCCATTGCAGCTATCATCACCTCCTCACCGTCCTCCTCTACTGCAGCGGCCTCCACCACCTCCTCTTCCCTTGCTGCAGCACACTCCACTCAGGCCTCCAACCGTGGAGGGAGCATTGGCTCCGGCCCCGGCCGTGGCGGGGGCCGACAAAGTAAAGGGCGTGGGGGTGGTCGTGGGGGAAGAGGTTCTGCCACCTCTGTTGCAGATGTTACCTGCTGGAACTGTGGCGTGACTGGTCACTCGGCACCCAAGTGCAATGCTCCACGTGACGATGTACGCCTTGCATCATCCATGCGTGCTCACTGGGCACGCACCGGCGTCACATCCTCATCCACCGCAGCTGCCATGACTGTTTCCTCCTCCTCCTCTTCCTCAGCCCTGGCCACCACACTCGCTCCTCTCCAACCGCCACCGCCATCTCCTACCACTTGGGGGTGGGTCCCTCCACCGTCTGGCCCTACCCACTACGGTCCCCCGTCCTCACACTACTCAGTCCCTCAGTGGGGACGCGACGATGGTCACTACTCCGACCGCTCATCAGACCGCTCCTCTGACCGCTCCTCCGAGCGTTCTGATCGCCGGGACGAGGAGCGCGCCCTCGAGCGACGACTTGCCGAGCTTCTTCATCTTCGCTCTCAGGGAGGTGAGAGTGTGAGTGGCCGTGTTTCTGTCTGTGAGTCTGACGCCACTCTTCGTGGCTCNCAACCGCCACCGCCATCTCCTACCACTTGGGGGTGGGTCCCTCCACCGTCTGGCCCTACCCACTACGGTCCCCCGTCCTCACACTACTCAGTCCCTCAGTGGGGACGCGACGATGGTCACTACTCCGACCGCTCATCAGACCGCTCCTCTGACCGCTCCTCCGAGCGTTCTGATCGCCGGGACGAGGAGCGCGCCCTCGAGCGACGACTTGCCGAGCTTCTTCATCTTCGCTCTCAGGTAGGTGAGAGTGTGAGTGGCCGTGTCTCTGTCTGTGAGTCTGACGCCACTCTTCGTGGCTCATCCTCTGGGGCTGTTCAGGGGGGGCTGCCTGATGACCGTGCATGGATTGAGGATTGGCAGTCACACACGTTACCTTCTCGTCTTGGTCATTGTTCGTCGTCCTCTGTACGTGGTACCGTGGCTGTCTGTTTGGCCCTCCCCTCCACACGTGCTTCCCCTGGTCTATGGATTATTGACTCTGGAGCCACTCATCATATGACCTCCTGTCGTTCTCACTTTGTGTCCCTTGGGCCTGTTCAGTCTGTCCGCTCTGTGCGCACTGGCTCCGGCCAACTCCTTCCTGTCCAAGGTGTTGGTGTTGTTCGTTTTGTTGGGCCTAGTGGCACGGTCTACCTTCCCAACGTTCTGTACGTCCCTGGCCTTGAAGTCAGTCTGCTCTCTGTCACCACCCTTGACGACCAGGGCATGGACTTCTCGTCCAGCCGCGGCCTTGCCTCTATCTCTCTTCGTTCCTCTGGCCATGTCGTTCTCCGTGGTGTGCGCTGTGATTGCCTGTTTCGTGTGCCGCTCACGTTCTCACCGTCTTCCGCTGCGTCTGCATTTGTGCACATTGCCCCTTCACTGTCCCCAGCTCATGCTGAACTCCTTCATCGTCGCCTCTGTCACATTCACACTGCTGCCATTCAGCGCCTCCTGCGCCTCCAGCCTGCACACGGCCTTGACCCAGCCACTTTCTCTCCACCCTGCTCCTCAACCTGCCCGGACTGCGCCAGCGACAAAATGCATCGTTCACCCTTCTCCACGTCTGAGTCCACTACCTCTCATCCCCTTGACCTGGTGCATGCTGATGTCATGGGTCCATTGCCACATGACTTCCTTGGGGGCCTTGGTCGTTATGTCCTGTGTCTCACAGATGATTTTTCTCGCTACCGTTGGGTGTTTGCCCTGCGCCACAAAAGTGAGGTCACTGACGTCATTGAGTCGTGGCTTCCCCAGGCCGAGCGGGCTTGTCTCCGGTCCCTGCGCGTACTTCGCAGTGACCGTGGTGGTGAGTTCTTTGGTCCTATGTCCCGCTTCCTTGAATCCCGCGGTGTCTGCCTTGAGTCCTCTGCCCCGTACACCCCCCAGCAAAATGGTGTGTCTGAACGCTGGAACCGCACTCTTGCAGATGGGGTTCGCTCCTTGCTCTCTGCGTCTGGTCAGTCCCCACTCTTTGCTTTTGAGGCCATTTCCTACATGACTTGGGTCTGGAACCGTGTCCCTCATGGCCCTCTTCCTCACACTGTCACCCCTTTTGAACGATGGACTGGTCAGCGTGCAGATCTTCGCCTTGCCCGTGTGTGGGGCTGTCTTGCCTCGGTCTGGTTGCCTACTGATCAACGTGACGGCAAACTGTCCCCACGTGGTCGGTTATGCATCTTCCTTGGTATCTCCCCCTTCTCGAAGGCGTGGTGATTCTGGGATCCTTCCCGTTGTCGCGTCATCGAGTCTCGTGACGCCCTATTCTTTGAACACCTATTTGAGCGTGACATATCCCGCTTTGGTGGGTCCCTCTCTCCGTCTGTTCGGGGTGGGGGTGGTTCTCTGCCCTCTGGTGGGCCTGGTGGCCTGCCCTCTTGCGGGCCTGCTGGGCTCCCCTCAGTGCGTCCCTCGGACCCCACTGCCTCCTCTTCTCCTGAGCAGAGCACTCCCTCGCCTGGGTCCCCCTCACCTGTGTCTCCCTCCGCCACTGTCCCGGTGTCTTCTCCCAGTCCAGCCCCTGGCATCCCCACTGCTGCCCCTCCTGGCATTCCCACGGCTGCCTCTCCCGCAGCATCGTCCTCCACTTTCTCACCTGGTGCTGCCTCATCGCCTGTTCCTGTTGAGCCAGCGCTTGCCTCCTCGCCACCTCGCTCTGCGACTCCCCTTGCCTCTGCGTGTGCTCCTTCCATCCCTCCAGTTTCACCCTACACGCGCGGAGGGCGCCTCAAGGCTCTTCCCTCCCAGACTCAGCCTGTCGTTTCTGGTGACCCTGGTCTTCGCGCCCTTGGTCTCACCACCTCGGGCCTGTCCGCATCTGCATCTGTCGTTCATCCCAGCACCGCACTTGGCTACTCTCTTATCGAACAAGAGTTCCACTCTGCCTTGTCGTCCTCTGTTGCAGGCTATGTTGCCTCGTGCTTTGCTGCTGTTGGCCTCTCCCCTCTTCCCCCAGAACCACTGACTGTCCAGGCAGCCCGCACTGCCTCGGACTCTTCGTTGTGGGAAAAGGCCATGAAGGCCGAGCTCGATGCACTGTCTGAGCACGGTGTCTATGAGCTCGTTGACCTCCCACCGGGTCGCAAGGCTGTCGCTGCCAAGTGGGTGTATCGTCGGAAGCTGAACCCTGACAACACTGTGGAGCGGTACAAGGCTCGTCTTACCGCCAAGGGATTTTCTCAGATTCCTGGCATTGATTTTGATGAGACCTTCGCTCCCGTCGGTCGATATACCACAGCCAGGGCTCTACTCAGTCTAGTTGCTCAACATGACTGGGAGTTCGAGCAAATGGACGTCAACAATGCCTTTCTGCATGGCAGGTTGGACGAAGAGATCTACATGGTACAACCACCCGGGTTCTCTGATGGAACCAATCGGGTTTGGCGCTTGCGCAAGGCCCTTTATGGCCTCAAACAGTCACTACGGTGCTGGAACCAGGAGATCACCGCCACCCTTGAGAAAGGTGGCTACAAGCGAAGTGTCGTTGACCCGGCACTGTTTCTTGGACCCCCCACCAAACCACTTGTAGCTATCCTCGTCTACGTGGATGACCTCCTAATTACCTCTCCCGATGCTGCATCGGTGAAAGCCGCTAAGTCCTTGCTACAAGCAGCATACAAAATGAAGGATCTTGGCCCAGCTCGTGTCTTTCTAGGCATGGAGCTGGATCGTGACCGTGCACGTCACGTATTGCATGTGCATCAGGCTGCGTACATACGCAACCTGGGGGAGCGCTTAACACCACTCCTCGTCTCTATCCCCACAGCGTCCACGCCCATGACTCCAGCTGGCCAGTCCCTACTCAAGTCACAGGACCTCTCAACCTTGGGGGAGCCAGTTGATGTCACAGACTACCTGCGTGTCATTGGCTCTCTCATGTACCTTGCTACTACCACGCGTGCAGATGTAGCCTTTGCCGTGAACTTCCTGTCACAGTTCTCTCAGTGCCCTCGCGAGCGCCATCTCGAGGCAGCATTGCGAGTGGTGCGGTATGTTCTCTCCACCCCCCGTGTTGGACTGTGCTTTCGTGCACAGCCCTCCGTGGTAGTCGACGGCTTCACAGACAGTGACTGGGCGCATGGTTCTGATGCTCGCAGTCGCACGGGGTACATCTTTCTGGTTGGAGGGACTGCTGTTTCCTAGAAGAGTGGCAAGCAAGGATGTGTGGCACGCAGCACCGCTGAGGCTGAGTATGTGGCATTGGGTGCAGGCACTTGTGAGGCTGTTTGGTTGTGTCGTTTGCTGCAACAACGACGTGTTCCCATCCGCTGCATCACTCTGCACTGTGACAACCAAAGCACAAAAGCCATTGCTAAAAACAGCGGCATGCACCACTCACGCACCAAGCACATCAATGTTGAGCACCACTTTGTTCGTGAATGCATCGCTGCCGGCATTGTTCGCGTCGCGTGGGTGGACACACGGTCACAGAGAGCTGACTTTCTCACTAAGGCCCTCAGTCGCAATGTCTTCAAAAGTGATGTTCACTCTGTGGGTCTCATCAGTCAGCACGATCCCGGTTGAAAGTCAGTGTTGTCGATTCTCCTCATCTCGTGTGGTCATCTCTTGTGATCCTTTCATGTGTGTGTGGATTGCTTGTCTGCGGGTCATGGGGGAGTGTTAAAGTTCGTTGGCCACTCACAACTCTGTGCCCTCTTGCCTCTCACATCATGCACACACCCTGTACAGATTAAATGACAATGGTTCATCCTAAGAGAGCGTCCAATGTGACTATCATGGTCAGAGCCGCTGACGCCATCAAGCTGTCTCTGCTGCTGGACCCAGGAATACCCTTTGGCATCGCCAAAACCATTGCATGAATCTTTCTGACTCTCTACATGACTCTCAGTGATGTGGTAGATACCTGGGATCGTACACTCTCACTGCCGTGCCCTATCTCATATTGCCTTGCCTTGCATGTGGAGGGGGAGTTGCATATTTCCCGGGTGCTGATCCTCAGGGGGCCACCATGCCGGTTCTAACCGTGCATCGGTGAGAAGCCGCCACCGGTTTATTCCGAGTGGTCGGGCTCGACCCCCGGGTGGCGGCACTCATCCACTCGAGCTCGTCGCTCGAGGTGGGTGAGTGCTCACCGGCTCTAGGCTCGCTCCCTCCCCTTCCTCTCTCTTGTCTTTGTGAAGTGTGGCAAGATTCTAAGGCAAAGCTTACCGCATCCATGGCGCCTCTCATGCTTTGCCATCACCCGCCTCGTGAATCACTGGCTAGTAAAGTGTCACACTAGTAACTACACCGCTACCGTTGGGCGCAATAGGTGCCTGCACAAAAATAATACCCTAAAACGCCGGGTGTAATTAAGGGGTTGGTTTGTATACGGTTTGTGTATAAAACATGGGTACCAACTTTAAAAAAATGAGAGCAATAACAAATGAGGAGTTTTTAACTCCCCATTGCTGAAGCGACGGAGATTCCACCCGACGGGCGTCGGCCCGAATCACCCATGCTCCAAGACCCCCCCGCCCTCACAGCCCTCTTGTCGCCCCTTCCGTCGCGGCCCTCAATTGCGAGGGCCTCGATCGGTGGACGGGTGGGTGGGTTAGTGGGCTGCGAGGGGGGGGGGATTTCGGGGGGGGGGGGGTGTGTGTCGGCAGTCGACGAAGTGCCGACCGGCAGATCTGTCGTGCAAATCCTCCCCCCCCCACCCCTCGGTGCTAGATCGCGGCCCTCCATTGCAACGGCCGTGATGGAGGGCCACGATCTAGCACACATGCCCGATTTCACCGTGCTTGAGCAGCGACATGCATCCTTGGTTGAGCATGGTAAAAACGGGTGGGCGAATGGGGCTTTTTGTTGCCAGACAGGGGCGAATGGGACTTGTTCTTTAAAGGTAGGGGCGAATGGGGTTTGTTGCTCCGACGGAGGGGCAAATGGAGATTATTGTTCCGACAGAGAGGTACATGAAGGTCACGGGTGACAAAACAGGGGGTAATGGGTATTTTCACCTTTTGTCAAACCTGAGCATGTACGAGAAGATTTATGATTTCATTGGGGAGTGGCCAGGCCAACTGTAAGAGTGGGGTCCCATTTGCTAGCAGTGATGGGGTTTTTAAGCTAAAATCGATAAAATATCCCGCGAGAATTCAAACGCACCAATGCCAGCCCTGCCCGCTCGATTTGCCGCTCGATTTGCTGGCTCCCTTGCGGTCGCACGCGATCGGTGATGGGATTTTTCTTCGACGGATAGTCTTCGCGCGTCACTGACATGGTCTGCAAATTTTGACAGGTCGCATCCATCGGCGAAGTGTCCGTACACGCGAAAACTGGTGCCGAAACTGACATTTTATACCCATTTCAGACCAGTGTCAGGGGCCTTGGCGGGCACATCGAATCGCACATCCCTCCCGCCACAAAACTCCATCACGGTTGGCCTCGGTGCGGAGCTGGGTTCGGCGTGATGGACTTTTTCCTAGAAATACATTTGAAACAGTTTTCCGCATCGATTTTCAGTTTCTTCTGTCGCATAGTTGAGCACGTGCTCATGTCTATTTATTGAAGAGGAAACCCGCGGAGTCCCGCATCCGACAGGTTTGTCTCTCCAGGATGCTTCCCACGAAGATTCTTCTATTCGACGGAAGTTTAACCGATCGCGCGAGTAGCTTAAATATTCACGCGAATAGTTCAAACCCTCGCGCGAATAACCGTTTGCAACTTCTACGCGCAAGTTCAGAAAAGGCCCGCATGGAGGTCGCGCTCAAGGTCTATGTCAGGTGCTAGCCTCGATGACCTGACAAATGACCACACCCGCCAGTTTAGCCAGAAAACCCATCACGGCTAGCAAGTGGGACCCTACCCTAAGTAAACACTGCAGTTGTTTCCATCGGTCGTCAAATCGACGACCGATGCAAACAACCGACCGACCGTCCTGAGTTTGTCCTCAAACTCAATAGCGAAAGTCTCTTGCTGGGTTCCCGCTGTTGAAAACAAGAGGGCCTTAACTAATTGTTTGCAAACATCGTTCGTGAACGACAAAACGCTTTTCGGCGGCCGATGTCGGCCAAGCCGCCGGGTAACCAGTTGCAGCGGTTCCTCTTTCTTGACCCATGGACGGATTAGAAACAACAAGAGTATACAGCAACGGCCGGATTGTCCAGGACCGTCTACGCGCGTTTTGGCCTTTTTGACCCATCTACTGTTTCATCCAACCCTAAACTGAGTGCATAGCCACGGGCTCACAAGGAAAGGAAACCAAAATTAAGGGCGCGCCTGGGTGTCGTTGGGATGCGTTGTTGGTTGGAGTGCGCCTCGATAGTTGAGTTTGTGCAGAGGGTCGGCAAAATTCACACGTGTATGCACTCATTTTTTATTCTTCGGCATCCTTTTTGTCAGTTTTTTCTAGTTTATCGCTGGCAAGTGCAACGATTGTTGGGACATCGATGGCATGCCCAAAGTGCGGGATGGTAGGCATATTTCCGAACTGCAAACCCTTCGATTGCCATAACCGCGTTCATCGGATCGGGAGCAGACATGTCGTTGCGGATCGGTTTGTGGCATGTCCATACCCATTGTAAACATCTGACTGTTGAACGAAGTCTCGATGAACGCCCAACAAAACGCTAACGATTGCCCAACCATAGATCCGCGATTGTTGGGTAGATAGATAGATTTTTATGTTTATCGTCGTTACCCATCCACGGGGAATGGACGGTGGCACAGAGCCACATGTGACAGTGAGAGTCAGGGGGGACATCCACACACGACAACCATGAAGAGGGGCATGCATGTGCCCACTATCAAGTGTAAAGAAGCACACAAGGGTCAAAGTAGATTGTTGGGCGCTCGTTAGCGACAGTCCGGTTATCCTCGCAGTCCGATGTCGACCTCAACCAACGCCCTCGCTTACAAGCGACGTTCGCTTACGGACCTAAACGTGTCGCCGATGGAGAGCATGGAGGACGTCGACGTCTCCAAACCTTGGATTCGGCGTCCGCTAATCTATTCCAACCGCGCATGCATGCACTCTTTTTCAAAACGGGACGTTAAATTGAGCAAATCGATGAAACAAAAGACAAGAGTCAACAAAAAGGGTCGTAAGGTGTTCAGTACTTTCTGATTTCGTTGGAATGCGTCGTTGACGACGCATTCCAACGATTCCAGGCGCACCCTAAACACTTGCCGCGTGCAATCGCAACGATCTCTTCACATCTGCAATAAGGCAAGGAAAGGACGATCGCTAGGAGGCTAGGGAGCCTCCCGCGGCTGCACATGCAGTCCACCCAGTCGTGCGCTGAGGGCGATGGGTGGATGCCGAACGCGACAGCACCACGGCAAGTCGACAGAAAGGGCGTGTATCGCGACTGAGGTGCAGCCAGAAAGGGCGACATCACTCGTACCCAAGCCAGGACAGCCCTTGCGCTTCTTCATGAGCCGCCCGACTTGAATGTGGCGCTGCATTTCTCGGAAGAGCGCAGGAGTAAGCTTCACGCCGGCAATTGCGAGACGGCCGGGCCGAGTCGTGTTGGGAAGCTTCCCTCCTGCCGCTCGGGAGTTTCCCCGCTTGCGCCTCACGGTTGCTCTCACGCACGTCCTGGGCAATGGCTCAGCACGTGCAGATTAGGGTTTGATGTCCGTCCTAAGTGGTTAGGGTTAGGGCTGGGAGTTTCCAGGAAGCGGCTTCCTCTTTTTATTGCGAGTCCTCTATTTATCGCCGTGTGGGCGCCCAACTTTCAATGCATTCGGCAGGACTTGCATAGGGCTGAGCGCTTATGCTTGGCTGTGATTGCCTGGACGCAGCAGCCACGCACCCGCGCACCCGCGCACCTGCTGCACCAGCACTAGTCGTAGTGATAGCAGGACCAGCATCTGTAGCAGCAGCAGCAGCACTAGCAGCAGCAGCAGCAGCAGCAGCAGCAGCAGCAGGAGTAGCACCTGCAGTAGCAGCAGTACCTGCAGCAACAGCTGCATCCGCAGGATGTGCGAGACCACTGGCGAGTGTTGCTGCATGATGGATGACGGCGGCAACAGCGGCAGCAACGTCAGCAGAAGCAGCAGCATCAGGAGTTGCAGCAGCAGCAGCAGCAGCAGCAGCAGCAGCAGCAGCAGTAGCAGCAGCAGAAGGATCAGAAGCAGCAGAAACAGCAGCAGCAGCAGCAGCAGCAGCAGCGGCAGGAGCAACAGCAGCAGCAGCAGGGGTTGCTGGTGCTGCCAAAAGACCAAGCGCAGCATGAATCACTCCACTTGCGCAAGGAGTTGCGGGGATGGATGCGGCAGCAGCAGCACAACGATAAGAAACAAGGAGCAGCAACATCTCTCTGTCCATAGTTTCGAGGAGCTGGAATCGGACAAGCAGCCCTCACATGCTCCCTGTACAGAAGCTCATGGCAGCTGTTGTGCCGCGGCGAGCACCAGCAGAATCCTCCTCAGCTGCGACAGAAGGGCAGCAAAGTTGGTCGGCCGGTGCCACTCAAATCGCGAGAAATGGATGTGCTGCGATGGAACACAGTTCTTGGCGGTGCTTCTGTTACTTCTCGCCTCAATACTTTCTTGTGCCTTAGACATGGCTGCGGCAGCGCCGCCCGCTGCATCGGAATGTGAGTCAGAGAAACGACACCGTGCACGGATGTCCTCTCTAGTCCTTCGCCTCAATCTGCTTCTGGTGCTGCCGCCGCCGTTGCCGTTCCTGCTCTTGCTCCTGCTTCTGCTGCTGCTGCAGTTGTTGGTTTCACTGTTTCTGTAGTGTTTGAAGTCTTGTTCCTGCCCTTTTTGGTGCTGCAGGCCCTGTGATGTACCTGCTTCTACTGCAACACTTTTTTCCAGCTTCCGCCGCTGCTCCTGCTGTTCCTCCAGTGGTCCCCCCCCCCCCCCCCCCCCTGTGGTCCCCACCGCTGGTGCTTGCAGTGCCCCTTCTAGAAACTCTACGCGTGTCTCTCGATCCTGCCGGCAGCATTCTGCAATCGTGGACGAATGTGACGAGCGACTGCTCCGACTGGCTCGGGCTGACTTGCAATGACGCAACGGGCGCCGTTGTGCAAATGTACGCACGTTTCTATAGAAGAGATGGAAGAGAAGGAAGAAAGTGCAGGCCCACCAGGATGTCCGTTTCTCTGTCCGTCTGTCCGTCCGTCTGTCAGTCCGTCGTTCGTTGTTCGTCTGTTCGTCCGTTTGTCCGTGCGCCCGTCTGTCCGTCCATCTGCCCGTCTATCCGCCTGCTGCCGGTCCGTCCCGTCCCGTCCCGTCCGTCCGTCCGTCCGTCCGTCCGTCCGTCCGTCCGTCCGTCCGTCCGTCCGTCC
>SZWC01001970.1:86702-110890 GCA_023375785.1 Penium margaritaceum | reverse complement strand
CCTGTGCCCAGTGCGCCCGCGCTTGCGCCTGCGCCCAGTGCACTTGCGCCCAGTGCGCCTGCGCCTACGCCTGCGCCCAATGCGCCTGGGCCTGCGCCTGCGCCCAGTGCGCTTGCGCCTGCGCCTGCGCTTGTGCCTGGTGCGCCTGCGCCCAGTGCGCCTACTCCTGTGCCTGCGCCCAGTGCGCCTGCGCCTGCGTCAAGTGCACCTCTGCCTGAGCCCAATGCGCCTGTGCCCAGTGCGCCTGTGCCTGCGCTTGCGCCGAGTGTGCCTGCGCCTACGCCTGCGCCTGCGCCCAGTGCGACTGCGCCTTCGCCTACGCCCAGTGCGCCTGCGCCTGCGCCTGAGCCGAGTGCGCCTGAGCCTAGTGCGCCAGTGCCCAGTGCGCCTGCGCCTGCGCCTGCGCCCAGTGCGCCTGCGCTTGCGCCTACGCCTAGTGGGCCTGCGCCTGTGCCTGCACCTAGTGCGCCTGCGCCTGCGCCTGGTGCCTCCGCCTGCGCCCAGTGCTCCAGCGCCTGCGCCTGCGTCCAATGTGCTTGCGCCCTGTGCGCCTGCCCCTGCGCGTGCGCCCAGTGCGCCTCCGCATGCGCCTGCGCCTGCACCTGCGCCTACTGCGCCTGCGCCTTCGCCTGCGCCCAGTGCGCCTGCGCCTGCGCCCAGTGCGTCTGTGCCTGCGCCCAGTGCGCCTGGGCCTGCGCCTGTGCCTAGTGCGCATACGCCTGCGTCTGTGCCCACTGCGCCTGCGCCCAGAGCGCCTGCGCCTGCGCCCAGTGCCCCTGCGCCTGCGCCTGAGCCCAGTGTGCCTGCGCCTGCGCCTGCGCCCAGTGTCCCTACGCCTGCGCCCAGTGCACCTGCACCTGCCCCTGCGCCTGCGCCCATTGCGCTTGCGCCTGCGCTTGCACCCAGTGCGCCTGCACCTGCGCCTGCGCCTAGAGCGCCTGGGCCTGCGCCTGCGCCTAGTGCCCCTGCGCCTATGCCTGAGCACAGTGCGCCTGGGCCTGCGCCTGCGCCCAGTGCGCCTGCGCCTGAGCCTGCGCCCAGTGCGCCTGCGTCTGCGCCTGCGCCCAGTGGGCCTACGCCTGCGCCTGCACCCAGTGCGCCTGCGCCTGCGCCTGCACCTAGTGCGCCTGCGCCTAGTGCTCCTGCGCCTGCGCCTGCACCCAGTGCGCCTGCGCCTGCACCCAGTGCGCCTGCGCCTGCGCCTCCGCCCAGTGCGCCTGCGCATGCGCCTGCGCCTGTGCCTGCGCTTAGTGCGCCTGGGCGTGCGCCTCCGCCTATTGCGCTTGGGCCTGCGCCTGCGCCTAGTGCGCTTGTGTTGCGCCTGGGCCTGCGCCTGGTGCGCCTGCGCCCAGTGCGCCTACGCCTGTGCCTGCGCCCAATGTGCGTGCGCCCATTGCGCCTGCGCCTGCGTGTGCGTCCAGTGCGCCTGCGCCTGCGCCTGAGCCGAATACGAGTGTGCCCAGTGCGCCTGTGCCTGCGCTTGCGCCCAGTATGCCTGCGCCTGGTGCGCCTGCGCCTGCGCCTGCGCCTGAGCCCAGTGCGCCTGCGCCTGTGCCTGCGCCTAGTACGCCGGCGCCTGCGCCTTCACCCAGTGTGCCTGCGCCTGCGCCTGCGCCTAGTGCGCTTGCTCTTGGGCCTTCTCCCAGTGGGCCTGCCTGCGCCTGCGCCTGCACCTAGTGCGCCTGCGCTTGCGCCTGCGCCTGCACCCAATGCGCCTGTGCCTGCGCCTGCGCCCAGTGCGCCAGCGCCTGCGCCTGCGCCTGCGTCCAATGCGCCTGCGCCCTGTGCGCCTGCGCCTGCGCGAGCGCCCAGTGGGCCTGCGCATGCGCCTGCGCTTGCGCATGTGCCTGTGTTTAGTGCGCGTGCGCCTTCGCCTGCACCCAGTGCGCCTGCGCCTAATGCGCCTGCGACTAATGCACCTGGGCCTGCGCCTGCGTCCAGTGCGCCTGCGCCTGCGCCTGAGCCCAATGCGCCTGTGCCCAGTGCGCCTGTGTCTGCGCTTGCACCCAGTGCGCCTGCGCCCAGTGCGCCTGCGCCTGCGCTTGCGCCCAGTGCGCCTGCGCCTGCGCCTGAGTCCAGTGCGCCTGCGCCTGTGCCTGTGCATAGTTTGCCTGCGCCTGCGCCTGCGCCCAGTGCGCTTGCGCTTGCGCCTGCGCCTGCGCCCAGTGCGCTTGCGCTTGCGCCTGCGCCCAATGTCCGTGCGCCTGCGCCTTCACCTAGTGCGCCTGTACCTGCGCCCAGTGCGCCTGCGCCTGCGCCTGCACCCAATGCGCCTGCGCCTGCGCCTGCGCCCAGTGCGCCAGCGCCTGCGCCTGCGTCCAATGCGCCTGCGCCCTGTGCGCCTGCGCCTGCGTGTGGGCCCAGTGCGCCTGCGCATGTGCCTCCGCTTAGGCATGCGCCTTCGCCTGCACCTGCGCCCAGTGCGCGTGCACCTTCACCTGCACCCAGTGCGCCTGCGCCTGCGCCCAGTGGGCTTGCGCCTGCGCCCAGTGGGCTTGCGCCTGCGCCCAGTGCGCCTGGGCTTGTGCCTGCGCCCGGGCCTGCTCCTGCGCCTAGTGCGCATGCGCCTGCGCCTGCGCCTGCGCCTGCTCCTAGTGCGCCTGCGCCTGCGCCCAAAGCACCTGCGCCTGCACCTGCGCCCAGTGCGCCTGCGCCTGCGCCTGCACCTGCGCCTGCGCCCAGCCCCCCTGCCCCTGCGCTTGAGCCCAGTGCACCTGCGCCTGCGCCCAGTGCGCCTGCACCTGCGCCTGCGCTTGCGCCCAGTGCCCCTGCGCCTGCGCCTGAGCCCAGTGCGCCTACGCCTGTGTGTGTGCCCAGTGGGCCTGGGCCTGCGCGTGCGCCCAGTGCGCCTGCGCCTGCACCTGCCCGTGCACCTGCGCCTGCACCTATGCCTGCGCCTGCACCTGGGCCCAGTGCGCTTGCGCCTGTGCTTGCACCCAGTGCGCCTGCGCCTGCGCCTGCGCCCAGCGCGCCTGCGCCTGACCCTGCGCCCAGAGCGCCTGGGCCTGCGCCTGCGCCTGCACCTATATCTGTGTCAAGTGCGCCTGCACCTGCGGTTACGCGCAGTGCGCCTGCGCGTGCCCCTGCGCCCAGTGCGCCTGCGCCTACGCCCAGTGCGCCTGTGCCTGCGCCTGCACCCAGTGCGCTTGCGCCTGCGCCTGCGCCCAGTGCGCCTGCGCCTGCGCCTGCGCCCAGTGCGCCTGCGCCCAATGCGCCTGCGCCTGCGCCCAGTGCGCCTGCGCCTGCGCCCAGTGCGCCTGCGCCTGCGCCCAGTGCGCCTGCGCCTGCGCCCAGTGCGCCTGCGCCTGCGCGTGCACCTGCGCCAAGCGCGCCTGCGCCTGCGCCTGCGCCCAGTGCCCCTGCGCCTGCGCCCAGTGCCCCTGCGCCTACGCCTGCGCCCAATGCGCCTGCGCCTGCACCTGCGCCAAGTGCGCCTGCGCCTGCGCCTGCGCCCAGTGCCCCTGCGCCTACGCCTGCGCCCAATGCGCCTGCGCCTGCGCCTGCGCTGAGTGCGCCTGCGCCTGTGCCTGCGCCTTCGCCCACTGCGCCTGCGCGTGTGCCTGCGCCCGGTGTGCCTGTGCCTGCGCCTGCGCCTGCGCCTGCACCCAGTTCGCCTGCGCCTGCGCCTGTGCCCAGTGCGCCCGCGCTTGCGCCTGCGCCCAGTGCACTTGCGCCCAGTGCGCCTGCGCCTACGCCTGCGCCCAATGCGCCTGGGCCTGCGCCTGCGCCCAGTGCGCTTGCGCCTGCGCCTGCGCCCAGTGCGCCTGCGCCTGCGCCTGCGCCCAGTGCGCCTGCGCCTGCGCCTGCGCCCAGTGCGCCTGCGCCTGCGCCTGCGCCCAGTGCGCCTGCGCCTGCGCCTGCGCCCAGTGCGCCTGCGCCTGCGCCTGCGCCCAGTGCGCCTGCGCCTGCGCCTGCGCCCAGTGCGCCTGCGCCTGCGCCTGCGCCCAGTGCGCCTGCGCCTGCGCCTGCGCCCAGTGCGCCTGCGCCTGCGCCTGCGCCCAGTGCGCCTGCGCCTGCGCCTGCGCCCAGTGCGCCTGCGCCTGCGCCTGCGCCCAGTGCGCCTGCGCCTGCGCCTGCGCCCAGTGCGCCTGCGCCTGCGCCTGCGCCCAGTGCGCCTGCGCCTGCGCCTGCGCCCAGTGCGCCTGCGCCTGCGCCTGTGCCCAGTGCGCCCGCGCTTGCGCCTGCGCCCAGTGCACTTGCGCCCAGTGCGCCTGCGCCTACGCCTGCGCCCAATGCGCCTGGGCCTGCGCCTGCGCCCAGTGCGCTTGCGCCTGCGCCTGCGCCTGTGCCTGGTGCGCCTGCGCCCAGTGCGCCTACTCCTACGCCTGCGCCCAGTGCGCCTGCGCCTGCGTCCAGTGCACCTGCGCCTGCGCCTGAGCCCAATGCGCCTGTGCCCAGTGCGCCTGTGCCTGCGCTAGCGCCGAGTGTGCCTGCGCCTACGCCTTCGCCTGCGCCCAGTGCGACTGCGCCTGCGCCTACGCCCAGTGCGCCTGTGCCTGCGCCTGAGCGGACTGCGCCTGCGCCCAGTGCGCCTGTGCCCAGTGCGCCTGCGCCTGCGCCTGCGCCCAGTGCGCCTGCGCTTGCGCCTACGCCTAGTGGGCCTGCTTCTGCGCCTGCACCTAGTGCGCCTGCACCTGCCCCTGCACCTCCGTCTGCACCCAGTGGGCCAGCGCCTGCGCCTGCGTCCAATGCGCTTGCGGCCTGTGCGCGTGCGCCCAGTGCGCCTCCGCATGCGCCTGCGCCTGTACCTGCGCCTAATGCGCCTGCGCCTACGCCTGCGCCCAGTGCGCCTGCGCCTGCGCCCAGTGCGCCTGTGCCTGCGCCCAGTGCGCCTGGGCCTGAGCCTGTGCCTAGTGCGCATACGCCTGCGTCTGCGCCCAGTGCGCCTGCGCCTGCGCCTGCGCATGCGCCCAGTGCCCCTGCGCCTGCGCCTGAGCCCAGTGTGCCTGCGCCTGCGCCTGCGCTCAGTGCCCCTGCGCTTGCGCCTGCGCCCAGTGCCCCTGCGCTTACTCCTGAGCCCAGTGCGCCTGCGCCTGCGCCTGCGCCTGCGCCTGCGCCTGCGGCCAGTGCACCTGCACCTGCCCCTGCGCCTGCGCCCAGTGCGCATGCGCCTGCGCCTGCGCCCAGTGACCCTGCGCCTGTGCCTGAGCCGAGTGCGCCTGCGCCTGCTACCGCGCCTGCGCCCAGTGCGCCTGCGCCTGCGCCTGCAGCTGTACCTGCACCTGCGCCTGCGCCTGCGCCTGCGCCTAGTGCGCTTGCGCCTGCGCCTGCACCCAGTGCGGCTGCACCTGCGCCTGCGCCTGAGCCTGCGTCTAGAGCGCCTGGGCCTGCGCTTGCGCCCAGTGCGCCTGTGCCTGCATCTGCGCCCAGTGCGCCTACGCCTGCGCCCAGTGCGCTTGCGCCTGTGCCTGCGCCCAGTGCGCCCAGTGCGCATGCGCCTGCGCCCAGTGCGCCTGCGCCTGCGCCCAGTGCGCCTGCGTCTGCGCCTGCGCCCAGTGGGCCAACGCCTGCGCCTGCACCCAGTGCGCCTGCGCCTGCGCCTGCGCCTAGTGCGCCTGCGCCTGCGCCTGCACCCAGTGCGCCTGCGCCCAGTGCGCCTGCGCATGCGCCTGCGCCTAGTGCGCCTGCGCGTGCGCCTCCGCCTAGTGCGCTTGGGCCTGCGCCTGCGCCTAGTGCGCTTGTGTTGTGCCTGCGCCTGCGCCTGGTGCGCCTGCGCCCAGTGCGCCTACGCCTGCGCCTGCGCCCAATGCGCGTGCACCCATTACGCCTGCGCCCAATGCGCGTGCACCCGTTACGCCTGCGCCTGCGTCTGCGTCCATTGCGCCTGCGCCTGCGCCTGAGCCCAATGCGAGTGTGCCCAGTGTGCCTGTGCTTCCGCTTGTGCCCAGTGCGCCTGCGCCTGCGCCTGCGCCTGCGCCCAGTGCGCTTGCGCTTTCGCCTGAGCCTGCGCCCAGTGCGCCTGCACCTGCGCCTGAGCCCAGTGCGCCTGTGCCTGCGCCTAATACGCCGGCGCCTGCGCCTTCACCCAGTGCGCCTGCGCCTGCGCCTGCGCCCAGTGCGCTTGCGCTTGGGCCTGCGCCCAGTGGGTCTGCGCCTGCGCCTGCGCCTGCACCTAGTGCCCCTGCGCCTGCGCCTGCGCCAAGTGTGCCTGCGCCTGTGCCTGCGCCTGCACCCAATGCGCCCGCGTCTGCGCCTGCGCCTAGTGCGCCAGCGCCTGCGCCTGCGCCTGCGCCTGCGTCCAATGCGCCTGCGCCCTGTGCGCCTGCGCGTGCGCGAGCGCCCAGTGCGCCTGCGCTTGCGCATGCGCCTGCGTTTTGTGCGCGTGCGCCTTGGCCTGCGCCCAATGCGCCTGCGCCTAATGCGCCTGCGCCTAATGCGCCTGCGACTAATGCACCTGCGCCTGCGCCTGCGTCCAGTGTGCCTGCGCCTGCGCCTTAGCTCAATGCGCCTGTGCCCAGTGCGCCTTTGTCTGCGCTTGCGCCCAGTGCGCCTGCGCCTGCGCTTGCGCCCAGTGCGCCTGCGCCTGCGCCTGAGCCCAGTGCGCCTGCGCCTGTGCCTGCGCCCAGTATGCAGGCGCCTGCGCCTGCGCCCAGTGCGCCTGCGCCTGCGCCTGCGCCCAGTACGCCTGCGCTTGCGCCTGCGCCCAATGGGCCTGCGCCTGCGCCTTCACCTAGTGCGCCTGCGCCTGCGCCCATTGCGCCTGCACCTGCGCCTGCACCCAATGCGCCTGCGCCTGCGCCTGCGCCCAGTGGGCTAGCGCCTGCGCCTGCGTCCAATGCGCCTGCGCCCTGTGCGGCTGCGCCTGCGTGCAATGCGCCTGCGCCCTGTGCGCCTGCGCCTGCGCGTGCGCCCAGTGCGCCTGCGCATGCGCCTCCGCTTGCGCATACGCCTTCGCCTGCGCCTGCGCCCAGTGCGCGTGCGCCCTCGCCTGCAACCAGTGCGCCTCCGCCTGCGCCCAGTGGGCTTGCGCCTGCGCCCAGTGCGCCTGGGCTTGTGCCTGCGCCTGGGCCTGCGCCTGCGCCTAGTGCCTATGCGCCTGCGCCTAGTGCGCCTGCGCCTGCGCACAAAGCAGTTGCGCCTGTTCCTGCGCCCACTGCGCCTGCGCCCGCGCCCAGCCCCTCTGCCTCTGCGCTTGAGCCCAGTGCGCCTGCGCCTGCGCCTGCGCCCAGTGCGTATGCGCTCGCGCTTGCGCCCAGTGCCCCTGCGCCTGCGCCTGAGCCCAGTGCGCCTACGCCTGGGCGTGCGCCTAATGCGCCTGGGCCTGCGCGTGCGCCCAGTGCGCCTGCGCCTGCACCTGCGCGTGCACCTGCGCCTGCACCTATGCCTGCTCCTGCACCTGCGCCCAGTGCGCTTGCGCCTGTGCTTGCACCCAGTGCGCCTGCACCTGCGCCTGCGCCCAGGGCGCTTGCGCCTGCGTCTACGCTCAGTGCGCCTGCGCCTATGCCTGTGCCCAGAGTGCCTGGGCCTGCGCTTGCGCCTATGCCTGTGCCCAGAGTGCCTGAGCCTGCGCCCAGAGTGCCTGGGCCTGCGCCTGCGCCTGCGCCTATGCCTGCGCTTGTATCTGTGTCCGGTGCGCCTGCACCTGCGCCCATTTCGCCTGCACCTGCGGTTATGCCCAGTGCGCCTGCGCGTGCGCCTGCGCCCAGTGCGCCTGCGCCTGCGCCTACGCTCAGTGCGCCTGCGCCTATGCCTGCGCCCAGTGTGCCTGCGCCTGCGCCTGCGCCCTGTGCGCCTGCGCCCAGTGTGCCTACACCTGCGCCTGCACCCAGGGCGCCTGCGCTTGCGCCTGCGCCTGCGACTCCTGCGCCTGCGCCTAGTGCGCCTGCGCCTGCGCCTGCACCCAGTGCGCTGCGCCTACACCCAGTGCACCTGCACCTGCGCCTGCGTCCAATGTGCTTGCGCTCCGTGCGCCTGCTCTTGTAGCTGCGCCCAGTGCGCCTGCGCATGCACCTGCACCTGTGCCTGCGCCTAGTGCGCCTGCGCCTGCACCTGCGCCTGCGCCCAGTGTGCCTGCGCCTGCGCCTGCACCCAGTGTGCCTGCGCCTGCGCCCAGTGCGCCTGGGCCTGCGCCTACGCCCAGTGTGCATGCGCCTGCGTCTGTGCCCAGTGCGCCTGCGCCTCCGTCTGCGCCGCCTGCGCCTGCGCCAAGTGCGCCTGCTCTCAGTACCCCTACGCCTATACCTGAGCCCAGTGCGCCTGCGCCTGTGCCTGCGCCCATTGCGCCTGCGCCTGTGCCAAGTGCGCCTGTGCCTGCACCTGCGCCCAGTGTGCCTGCCCCTGCGCCTGCGCCCAGTGCCCCTATGCCTGCGCCTGAGCCCAGTGCGCCTGCGCCTGCACCTGCGCCTGAGCCCAGTGCGCTTGCGCCTGCGCTTGCACCTATTGCGCCTGTGCCTGCGCCCAGCGCGCCTGCGCCTGAACCTGCGCCCAGAACGCTGGGCCTGCACCTGCGTCTGCGCCCAGTGTGCCTGCGCCTACGCCTGCACCCAGTGCGCCTGCGCCTGCGCCTGCATCCAGTGCTCCTGCGCCTGCGCCTGCAACCAGTGCGCCTGCGCCTGCGCCCAGTGCGCTTGCGCCTGCACCCAGTGCGCCCGCGCCTGTGCCTGCGCCCAGTGCGCCTGCGCCTGCGCCTGCGCCTGCGTCCAGTGCGCCTACGCCTGCGCCTGAGCCCAATGCGCCTGCGACTAGTGCGCCTGTGCCTGCGTCTGTGCCCAGTGCGCCTGCGCCTGCGCCTGCCCCCAATGAGTCTGCGCCTCCGCCCAGTATGCCTGCGCCTTTGCCTGCGCCCAGTGCGCCTGCGCCCAGTGCCCTTGCTCCTACGCCTGCGCCCAGTGCGCCTGAGCTTGGGCCTGCGCCCAGTGTGCCTGCGCCTGCGCTTGTGCCCAGTGCGCCTACGCCTGCGCCTGCGCCAAGTGCGCCTGCGCCTGCGCCTTCGCCTACGCCTAGTGCGCCTGCGCCTGCGCCTGCGCCTAGTGCGCCTACGCCTGCGCCTGCGCCTGTGCCCAGTGCGCCTGCGCCTGTGCCCAGTGCGGCTGCGCCTGCGCCTGCGCCCAGTGCGCTTGTGCCTGCGCCCAGTGCGCCTGCGCCTGCGCCTGTGCCCAGTGTGCCTTTGCCTGCGCCTGCGCCCAGTGCGCCTGCGCCTGCGCCTGCGCCCAGTGCGCCTGCGCCTACGCCTGAGCCCTGTGCGCCTGCGCCTGCACCTATGCCCAGTGCGCCTGCACCTGCGCCTGCGCCCAGTGTGCCTGCGCCTGCGCCCAGTGCGCCAGCGCCTGCGCCTGTGCCCTGTGGGCCTGCGCCTGCGCCTGCGCCTAGTGCGCCTGCGCCTGCGCCTGCGCCCAGTGCGCGTTTGCATGCGCCTGCGCCCAGTTCGCCTGCGCCTGTGCCTGCGCGCAGTGCGCCTGTGCGTGCGCCTGCGCCTGCACCTGCGCCCTGTACGCCTGCGCATGCGCCTGCGCCCAGTGTGCCTGCGCCTGCGCCTGCGCCCAGTGTGCCTGCGCCTGCTTCTCCTCCCAGTGCGCCTGCGCCTTCGCCCAGTGCGCCTGCGTCTACACCCAGTGCGCCTGTGCCTGTGTCCACTGCGCCTGCGCCTGCGCCTGCACCCAGTGCGCCTGCGCCTGCGCCTGCGCGCAGAGAGCCTGCGGCTGCGCCTGCGCCTAATGCGCCTGGGCCTGTGCCTGCGCCCAGTGCGCCTGCGCCTGCGTCTGCGCCCAGTGCGCCTTCGCCTGCGCCTGCGCCCAGTGCGCCTGCGCCTGCGCTTGCACCTTGTGCGCCTGCGCCTGCGCCTGCGCCTTCATGTGCGCCTGCGCCTGCGCCTGCGCCTGCGCCTGCACCCAGTGCACCTGCGCCTGCGCTTGCGCCTGTGCCTGCTCCCAGTGCGCCTTCGCCTGCGCGCAGTGGGCATTTGCCTGCGCCTGCGCCCAGTGTGCCTGCGCCTGTGCTTGCACCTTGTGCTCCTGCGCCTGCGCCTGTGCCCAGGGCGCCTGCGCCTACGCCTTCATGTGCGCCTGTGCCTGCGCCTGCGCCCAGTGCGCCTGCGCCTGCGCCCAGTGCGCCTGCGCCTGCGCCCAGTGCACCTGCGCCTGCTCCTGCACCCAGTGCACCTGCGCCTGCGCTTGCGCCTGCGCCTGCTCCCAGTGTGCCTTCGCCTGCACCCAGTGCGCCTTCGCCTGCGCCTTGCCCAGTGTGCCTTTACCTGCGCCTGCGCCCAGCACGCCTGCGCCTGCACCCATGCGCCTGTGCTTGCGCCTGCGCCTGCGCCCAGTGTGCCTGCGCCCAGTGCGCCTGCGCCCAGTGGGCCCTTGCCTGCGCCTGCGCCCAGTGCACCTGCGCCTGCGCCTGCGCCTGCGCTTGCGCCTGCGCCCAGTGCGCCTGCGCCTGCGCCTGCACTTGCGCCCAGGGTGCCTGCACCCAGTTCGCCTGTGCCTGCGCCTGCGCCTTCGCCCAGTGCGCCTGCGCCTGTGCCTGCGCCTGCGCCCAGTGCGCCTGCACCCAGTGTGCCTGCGCCTGCACCTGCGCCCAGTGCGCCTGCGCCCCGTGCGCCTGCGCCTGCGCCTGCGCCTAGTGCGCCTGCGCCTGAGCCCAGTGCGCCTGCGCCTGTGCCTGCGCCCAGTGCGCCTGTGTCTGCCCCTGCCCCTTGTGGGCCTAGGCCTGCGCCTGCGCCCAGTGTGCCTGCGCCTGCGCCTTCGCCCAGTGCGCCCATGCCTGCGCCCAATGCGCCAGCGCCTGCGCCTGAGCCCAGTGCGCCTGCATCTGCGCCTGCGCCCCGTCTGCCTGCGCCTGCGCCTGCGCCCAGTGCGCCTGCGCCTGCTCCTGCGCCTGCGCCTGCGCCCAATGCGCCTGCGCCTGCGCCTGCGTCCAGTGCGCCTGCCCCTGCGTCTGCGCCCAGTGCACGTGCGCCTGCGCCTGCACCCAGTGCGCCTGCGCCTGCGTCTGCGCCTGCGCCCAGTGCGCCTGAGCCTGCGCCTGCGCCTGCGCCTGCGCCCTGTGCGCCTGCGCCTGCGCCTGCACCCTGTGCGCCTGCGTCTGCGCCCAGTGCGCCTGCGCCTGCGCCTGCGCCCAGTGCGCCTGCGCCTACGCCTGCGCCCAGTGCACCTGTGCCTGTGCTTGCGCCTGCGTCCAGTGCGCCTGCGACTGCGCCTGCGCCCAGTGCGCCTGCGCCCTGTGCGCCTGTGCCTGCGCCTGCACCCAGTGCGCCTGCGCCTGCGCCCACTGCGCCTGGGCCAGCGCCTGCGCCCAGTGCGCCTGCGCCTGTGCCTGTGTCTGCGCCCAGTGCGCCTGTGCCTGCCTCTGCGCCCAGGGAGCCTGCGCTTGTGCCTGCGCTTGCGCCTGCGCTTGCGCCTGCGCCCAGTGCACCTGCGCCTACGCCTGCGCCCAGTGGACCTGTGCCTGCGTTCAGTACGCCTACGCCTGCGCCTGCGCCCAGTGCGGCTGCGCTTGCGCCTGCGCCCAGTGCGCCTGTGCAAGTGCATGCGCCTGCGCCCAGTGCGCCTGCACCTGCCCCTGCGCCCAGTGCGCCTGCGCCTGCACCTGCGCCCAGTATGTCTGCACCTGCGCCTGCGCCCAGTGCGCCTGCGCCTGCGTCTGCGCCCAATGCGCCTGCGCCTGCGCCTGCGTCTAGTGCGCCTGCGCCTGCGCCTGCGCCCAGTGCGCCTGCTCCTGTGCCTGCGCCCAGTGCACCTGCGCCCAGTGCGCCTGTGCCAGTGCATGCGTTTGCGCCCCGTGCGTCTGCACCTGCGCCTGCGCCTGCGCCTGTGCCCAGTGCGCCTGTGCCCCGTGCGCCTGTGCCTGCGCCTGCGCATAGTGCGCCTGCGCCTGCGCCTGAGCCCAGTGCGCCTGCGCCTGAGCCCAGTGCGCCTGCGCCTGTGCCTGCGCCCAGTGCACCTGTGCCTGCCCCTGCCCCTTGTGGGCCTACGCCTGCGCTTGTGCCCAGTGTGCCTGCTCCTGCGCCTTTGCCCAGTGCGCCCACGCCTGCGTCCAGTGCGCCAGCGCCTGCGCCTGTGTGTTGCGGCTGCATCTGCGACTGCGCCCCGTGTGCCTGCGCCTGCGTCTGCACCCAATGCGCCTGCGCCTGCGCGTGCGCCCAGTGCGCGTGCGCCCAGTGCGCCTGCGCCTGCGCCTGCGCCCAGTGCACCTGCGCTTGCGCAAGCGCCCAGTGCGCCTGGGGCTCCGCCTGTGCCGAGTGCGCCTGCGCCTGCGCCTGCGTCCAGTGCGCCTGCCCCTGCGTCTGCGCCCAGTGCACGTGCGCCTGCGCCTGCGCCTCTTGCGCCTGCACCTGCGCCTGCGCCTGCGCCCAGTGCGCCTGAGCCTGCGCCTGCGCCCAGTGCGCCTGCGCCTGTGCCTGCGCCCAGTACGCCTGCGCCTGCGCCTGCACCCAGTGCGCCTGCGCCTGCGCCCAGTGCGCCTGCGCCCAGCAGCCTGCGCCCAGTGCACCTGCGCCTACGCCTGCGCCCAGTGCACCTGTGCCTGTGCTTGCGCCTGCGTCTAGTGCGCCTGCGACTGCGCCTGCGCCCAGTGCGCCTGCGCCTGCGCCCACTGCGCCTGGGCCAGCACCTGCGCCCAGTGCGCCTGTGCCTGCGCCTGTGTCTGCGCCCAGTGCGCCTGTGCCTGCGCCTGCGCCCAGTGCGCCTGTGCCTGCCTCTGCGCCCAGGGCGCCTGCGCTTGCGCCTGCGCTTGCGCCTGCGCCCAGTGCACCTTCGCCTACGCCTGCTGCCAGTGCACCTGTGCCTGCGCCTGCGCCTGCGTCCAGTGCGCCTACGATTGTGCCTGCGCCCAGTGCGGCTGCGCTTGCTCCTGCGCCCAGTGCGCCTGCGCCCAGTGTGCCTGTGCAAGTGCATGCGCCTGCACCTGCGCCTGCGCCCAGTGCGCCTGCGCCTGCGCCAACTGCGCCTGGGCCAGCACCTGCGCCCAGTGCGCCTGTGCCTGCGCCTGTGTCTGCGCCCAGTGCGCCTGTGCCTGCGCCTGCGCCCAGTGCGCCTGTGCCTGCCTCTTCGCCCAGGGCGCCTGCGCTTGCGCATGCGCCCAGTGCACCTGCGCCTACGCCTGCTCCCAGTGCACCTGTGCCTGCGCCTGCGCCTGCGTCCAGTGCGCCTACGATTGTGCCTGCGCCCAGTGCGGCTGCGCTTGCGCCTGCGCCCAGTGCGCCTGCGCCCAGTGTGCCTGTGCAAGTGCATGCGCCTGCACCTGCGCCTGCGCCCAGTGCGCCTGCGCCCAGTATGTCTGCGCCTGCGCCTGCGCCCAGTGCGCCTGCGCCTGCGCCTGCGCCCAATGCGCCTGCGCCTGCGCCTGCGCCCAGTGCGCCTGCGCCTGCGCCTGCGCTTGCATCTTCACCTGCGCCTGTGCCCAATGCGCCTGCGCCCGGTGCGCCTGTGCCTGCCCCTGGACCCAGTGAGCCTTCGCCTACGCCTGCGCCCAGTGCACCTGCGCTTGTGCTTGCGCCCTGTGCGCATGCGCCTGCGCCTGCGCCCAGTGTGCCTGCGCCCGCGCCTGAGCCCAGTGCGGTTGCACCCGTGCCTGCGCCCAGTGCGCCTGCGCCTGCACCTGGGCCCATTGCGCCTGCGCCTGCGCCTGGCCCAGTGCGCCTGCGCCTGCGCCTGTGCCTGCGCCCAGTGGGCCTGCGCCTGTACCTGCGCCCAGTGCGCGTGTGCCTGCGCCTGCGCTTGCGCCTAGTGCGCCTGCGCCTGCGCCTGCGCTCAGTGCCCCTGCGCCTATGCCTGCGCCCAGTGCGCCTGTTCCTGTGCCTGCGCCCAGTGCGCCTGCGCCTGCGCCCAGTGCGCCTGCGTCTGCGCCTGGTGCGTCTGAGCCTGCGCCTGCGTCCAGTGTGCCTGCGCCTGCGCCTGCGCCCAGTGCGCCTGCACCTGCGCCTACGCCCAGTGCTCCTGTGCCCAGTGCGCCTGTGCCTGTGCCTCCGCCTGCGCCCAGTGCGCCTGCGCCCAGTGCGCCTGCGCCTGCGCCTGCACCCGGTGCGCCTGCGCTTGCGCCTGCGCCTGCGCCCAATGCGCCTAAGCCTGCGCCTGCGCCCGTTGCGCCCGCGCCTGCGATTGCGCCCAGTGCGCCTACGCCTGCGCCTGCGCCTGCGCCCAGTTCGCCTGCGCCTGCGCCTGCGCCTGCGCCTGTGCCCAAGACGCCTGCGCCTCCGCCTGCGCCCATTGCGCCTGTGCCTGCGCCCTGTGTGCCTGCGCATGCGCCTGCACCCAGTGTGCCTGCGCCAAGTGTGCCTGCGCCTGCGCCTGCGCCCAGTGCACCTGCGCCTTCGCCTGCGCCCAGCGCGCCTGCGCCTGCGCCTGCGCCCAGTGCGCCTGCGCCTGCGCCTGCGCCCAGTGCGCCTGCGCCTGCGCCTGCACCCAGAGCGCCTGAGCCTGCGCCTGCGCCCAGTGCGCCTGGGCCTGCACCTGCAACCAGTGCGCCTACGCCTGCGTCCAGTGCGCCTGCGCCTGCGCCTGCGCTTGCGCCTGCGCTTGCGCCTGCGCCCAGTGCACCTGCGCCTATGCCTGCGCCCAGTGCACCTGTGCCTGCACTTGCGCCTGCGTCCAGTGCGCCTGCGCCTGTGCCTGCGCCCAGTGCGCCTGCGCCTGCGCCTGCACCCAGTGCGCCTGCATCTGCGCCCACTGCGCCTGGGCCTGCGCCTGCGCCTGCGTCTGCGCCCAGTGCGCCTGCGCCTGCGCCTGCGCCCAGTGGGCCTGCGCCTGCTCCTGAGCCCAGTGCGCCTGCGCTTGCGCCTGCGCCCAGTGCACCTGCGCCTACGCCTGCGTTCAGTGCACCTGTGCCTGTGCCTGCGCCTGTGTCCAGTGCGCCTACGCCTGTGCCTGCGCCCAGTGCGGCTGGGCCTGCTCCTGCGCCCAGTGCGTCTGCGCCCAGTGCGCCTGTGCCCAGTGCGCCTGCGCCCAGTGCGCCTGTGCTAGTGCATGCGCTTGCGCCATGTGCGCCTGCACCTGCACCTGCGCCCAGTGCGCCTCCGCCTGCGCCTGCCCCCAGTACGTCTGCGCCTGCGCCTGCGCCCAGTGCGCCTGCGCCTGCGCCCGCGGCCAGTGCGCCTGCACATGCGCCTGGGCCCCGTGCGCCTGGGCCTGCGCCTGCGCCTGCGTTCTGTACGGATGCGCCTGCGCCTGCGCCTGCACCTGCACCTGCGCCTTCGCCTGCACCTGCGCCTGCGCCCAATGCGCCTGTGCCCAGTGTGCCTGTGCCTGCTCCTGCGCCCAGTGCGCCTGCGCCTACGCCTGCGCCCACTGCACCTCCGCCTGCGCCTTCGCCCAGTGCGCATGCGCCTGCGTCTGCGCCCAGTGCGTCTGCGCCTGCGCCTGAGCCCAGTGCGCTTGCACCTGTGCCTGTGCCCAGTGCGCCTGCGCCTACACCTGTGCCCAGTGCGCCTGAGCCTGCGCATGCGCCCAGTGCGCCTGCGCCTGCGCATGCGCCCTGTGCGCCTGCGCCTGCTCCTGCGCCTGCGCGCAGTGGGCCTGCGCCTGCGCCTGCGCCAAGTGCGCCTGCGCCTGCGCCTGCGCCTGCCTCCAGGGCGTGTGCGTGTGCGCCTGCGCCTGCGCCCAGTGCGCCTGCGCCTGTGCCTCCACTCACTGCCCCTGCGCCTATGCCTGCGCCCAGTGCGCCTGCGCCTGCGCTTGCGCCCAGTGCGCCTGTTCCTGCGCCTGCGCCTAGTGCGCCTGCGCCTGCGCCCAGTGCGCCTGCGTCTGCGCCTGGTGCGTCTGCGCCTGCGCCTGCGCCCAGTGTGCCTGCGCCTGCGCCTGCGCCCAGTGCGCCTGCACCTGCGCCTGCGCCCAGTGCGCCTGTGCCCAGTGCGCCTGCGCCTGTGCCTGCGCCTGTGCCTGCGCCAGCGCCCAGTGCGCCTGCGCCTGCGCCTGTACCCGGTGTGCCTGCGCCTGCGATTGCGCCCAGTGCGCCTGCGCCTGCGCCTGCGCCCGTTGCGGCTGCGCCTGCGCCTGTACCTGCTCCTGCGCATGCCCCCATGTTCGCCTGCCCCTGTGCCTGCGCCCAATATGCCTGCGCCTGCGCCTGTGCCCGGTGCGCCTGCGCGTGCGCCTGTGCCCAGTGCGTTTGCGCCTGCGCCTGCGCCCAGTTCGCCTGCGCCTGTCCTGGGCCCAGTGCGCCTGCGCCTGCGCCTGCGCCCAGTGCGCCTGCGCTTGCGCCTGCGCCCAGTGCGCCTGCGCCTGGGCCCAGTGCGCCTGCGCTTATGCCTCAGCCCAGTGCGCGCTTCCACCTGCGCCTGCACCCAGTACGCCTGCGCCTGCGCCCTGTGCGCCTGCGCCTGCGCCTGCACCTGCGCCCAGTGCGCCTGCGCCTGCGCCATAGCCCAATGCGCCTTTGCCCAGTGCACTTGTGCCTGCGCCTGCGCCCAGTGCGCCTGCGCCTGCGCCTGCGCCCAGTGCGCCTGCGCCTGCGCCTGCACCTGCGCCCAGTGAGCCTGCGCCTGCGCCAGAGCCCATTGTGCCTTTGCCCAGTGCACCTGTGCCTGGCCTGCGCCCAGTGTGCCTGCGCCTGCGCCCAGTGCCCCTGCGCCCAGTGCGCCTGCGCCTGCGCCTGCGCCTGCGCGTGCGCCCAGTGCGCCTGCGCCTGCCCCTGCGCCCAGTGCGCCTGCGCCTGTGTCCAGAGCGCCTGTGCCTGCGCCTTCGCCTGCGCCCAGTGCCCCTGCGCCTACGCCTGCGCCCAGTGTGCCTGCGCCTGCGCCTGCGCCTGGTGCGCCTGCGCCTGCGGCCAGTGCGCCTGCGCCAGTGCATTCGCCTGCGCCCAGTGCGCCTGCACCTTGGCTTGCGCCCAGTGCGCCTGCACCTGGGCTTGCGCCCAGTGCGCCTGCGCTTGTGCCCAGTGCGCCTGCGCTTGCGCCTGCACCCAGTGCGCCTGCGCCTGCGCCTGAGCCCAGTTCTCCTGCGCTTGCGGCTGATGTTGTTGCAACTTCCTTCTTCTTGTTGGCACCATAGTCGGCACTGTCGTCGTTCCCTTCGCTTTCGTCTTTGTCATCAATGCTGTTGTCGTTGCCGATGCCCTCTTCATCCTCTTCCTTACCCTTGTCCTTGTCCTTGTCTCTGTCCTCGTGTTCTTCTTTGTCTTCGTCTTCGTCTTCATCTTCTTTGTTGCCCCCGTCCTTGTTCTCGTCCTCGTCCTCGTCCTCGTCCTCGTCCTCGTCTTCATCCTTGCCCTCATCTTCGTCCTCGTCCTCATCCTCGTCCTCGTCTTTTCCCTCGTCCTCGCCCGCGCCCTCGTCCTCGTCCTCGTTCTCGTCCTCATCCTCGTCCTCGTCTTCGCCCTCGTCCTCGCCCGTGCCCTCGTCCTCGTCCTTGTCCTCGTCCTCGTCCTCGTCCTCGTCCTCGTCCTCGTCCTCGTCCTCGTCCTCGTCCTCGTCCTCGTCCTCGTCCTCGTCCTCGTCCTCGTCCTTGCCCTCGTCCTTGTCCTCGTCTTTTTCCTCGTCCTCATCATTGTCTGTCACCATTGCCTCCGCCACCACTGCTGCTGCAGCTGCTGCTGGGTGTCGCACTACGACCGGCCATGGCAGCGTGGCATGCTTCGTGGAGGATGATCCCTCCACTATTGCTGCAGCAGCAACCTCTCTGAACCATTGCTGCGGCAGCAACCTCTCTGAATCATTGCTGCAGCAGCAACCTCTCTGAACCATTGCTGCAGCAGCAACCTGTGTCCAAGTCCTCTACCTTCTGTGCATTGGGAGGCTTGCCGCATGAACGCGGCTAGTTTGACTGCTGCCTTGTGTTATCCCAAAGCTTTATGCAGAGTGATTGTGATTGGCGTGCGGCTGTGCCCAAATCTCTCTATTTTTGTTCCACTTGCGCCAGCTGGACAGTCCGAGCCAGGTGTTGCACCACAGCCTCCTACTGCACTGCGAATCGCACGACAACAATGTGAAGTTGTTTCAGGACAAAACGTAACAGTGTTGTCTCCCACAACTAAAGGTAAAGGTGTTGTGTTCCACAACTAAAGGTAAAGGTGTTGTGTTCCACAACTAAAGGTAAAGGTGTTGTGTTCCACAACTAAAGGTAAAGGTGTTGTGTTCCACAACTAAAGGTAAAGGTGTTGTGTTCCACAACTAAAGGTAAAGGTGTTGTGTTCCACAACTAAAGGTAAAGGTGTTGTGTTCCACAACTAAAGGTAAAGGTGTTGTGTTCCACAACTGAAGGTAAAGGTGTTGTGTTCCACAACTAAAGGTAAAGGTGTTGTGTTCCACAACTAAAGGTAAAGGTGCTGTGTTCCACAATGCCTTTTGGAGGGAGTTTTCTGTTTGGGGGGGGGGGTGGGGGGGGAGAAAGGTCCTGCTTTGATCCCAAATCTTCCTCCGGTTGTGCACCTTGCCACGTGTGGCAGGTTGACAATCTGAGCAAGGTGTCGCACCGCAACCTGGTGAAGCTGCTGGGGTACTGCGACCAGTCGAACGAGCAGATCCTCATCTACGAGTTCATCTCCAACGGCAGCCTCATGGACCACATCCGACCCAAAGACGGAGGTGCGTGCAATGAAGACCAGGATGTGTTTCCTTTTTTTTAAGCATCTGACATGCTGTGCAGAAAGGTTTGGGGTTTCACTTCCAATGTTGAATAGCTGATGAAATCCTGATGGTACCACATCAGACCCTTAAATTTGAGGTGCGGCGGACTGGTCCGGCGCATTTTGTCGTAAGATGTCTCATCCCATTCGTCCGTTTATGTGTGTTTGTTGGCTTAGGTCTGATGATATGGGTTTGTTGAAATGGGTTTGTTGGCATGGGTTTGTTGGCATAGGTTTGTTGAAATGGGTTTGTTGGCATGGGTTTGTTGACAATATCAACAAACCCCGCCCGCCATATCAACTTCATATGGGTTTGGTGGGGTGCTATGGACATCTTGGCGTTTTGCAAAACGTCTAAATGCCTTCTATCCCGCCCGCCACATCAACTTCATATGGGTTTGGTGGCATAGGTTTGTTGAAATGGGTTTGTTGAAATGGGTTTGTTGAAATGGGTTTGTTGAAATGGGTTTGTTGAAATGGGTTTGCTGGCATGGGTTTGTTGATAATATCAACAAACCCCGCCCGCCATATCAACTTCATATGGGTTTGGTGGGGTGCTGTGGACATCTTGGCTGTCATGGTTGAGGAACTTTTGTTGCGTCACGTTCAGGAACCAAGACCAACACACCCCGCCCGCCCCCTTCCCCGCAAGAAGTCAAGAAGTCAAGTCCAAGGACGTCCTCCTCCTCACTTGCAGCCTGCATGCAGCACTTGCAGCCTGCATGCAGCACTTGCAGCCTGCATGCAGCACTTGCAGCCTGCATGCAATATGCAATGCGTAGCCTCATGGCTTGACCAGTGCCAACATGTGAAAGCCGCCTCGTGCTGTCCTTCGTCTTTTCTTCCTCAAGTCCTCGCACGTGCTCTGCTGTGCTGTGCCTGCTTGCCTGCTGCTCCTTGCTGCAGTGACAAAGTACCCTCCCCTCACGTTCGAGCAGAGGCTCGAGATCGCGATCGGATCCGCCGAGGGCCTGCACTACCTGCACTCGTTCGCCAACCCTGGCATCATCCACCGCGACGTCAAGTCCGAGAACATCCTCCTCACCGCCAACCTGCAGCCGAAGCTCGCCGACTTCGGCCTCCTCAAGAGCTTCAACGACGAGGACAGCTTCGGCGGGGGGCGGCACGCGGCCGTGAGCACGCGCGTGGCCGGCACGCCCGGGTACATGGACCCCGAGTACTACAAGACGTTCAAGGTGACGACGAAGAGTGACGTGTACTCGTTCGGGGTGGTGCTGCTGGAGCTCATCTCGGGGAAGCCTCCCGCCATGGACCAATCGGAGCTGCGGGGGTCGTCGATCGGCAACGGAGGGAGACCGGCTGCTCCCGCGCATCACCTAATCACCATCGCCGAATGGGTGCGTGTGAACGACGACTCCCTTTCTCCTCCTCCTCCTGTCCTGAGTTGTGCGTATGACGACTCCCTTTCTCTTTCTCGTCCTGTCCTCGATTGAGTCGAGCTGTTTCACATGGCGGCTCTATACTATGTCTCGAAGCGGCAGGGCAAAGTATCACCGACTTTCACCGACTTTCTCTGGAGGTATCAGTCTTTATTGTGCAGTGGAAGGTCAGTCCTTCGTCGGATCAGAAACAGGGAACTTCTTTTGACTCTCGGCTAGCACATGGCAGTGGGAAATCCCGGACACTCACAAAACCGCTGCCCGCAGCGACAGTACAAGCGGACTGGGCTCAATGGGATGACCACGGTCATGACAGCCACGGCCATGACAGCCACAAGCATGACAGCCACAGGCATGTTCCACTGCCTCCGGGGAGGTCTATTGCGGTCTACTGCTGTCTTGTTCCATTCCATGTGATCCTGCTCCTGGAAGCCAAAGTCTTGCCCTGGTCATGAGCACTGAATGCTCGAGGTTAGTCCGTCGCACATTTGCGTTTTGCAAGCCTTGTTCAGCCGGGGAAGTCTTTCCTGCCTCTCTGTCATTTGCTGTGAACCGTATGCTTTCCCTCGCGGTGCAAGCAGCAATATCCACAGCCTTATGCGTTTTGCAAAGCATCTAAGTTTTCTTACTCCGAGTTTCTTAGTGCTATTCACTGCTTTGTGTAAAACTCTTGAGAGTTTTTTGACTCTCCGTGCGACGTTCTATCCATCGCAGGCCTTTCCTCTCATCGCGAGCGGCGACATCGACAGCCTCGCCGACCCCCACATGCCATTCGCGGGATCTACTGCGGCCAACGGCGGGGGGGACCAGGAAGACCCCGTCGTTCCCATCGACCCCGAGGCGCAGCGCGAAGCCCTCCGCATGATGGCGACGGTCGCCTTCCACTGCATCCAAAGGGATTCCGTGGACCGGCCCGACATGGGTGACGTGGTTCGGCTCCTCTCGGAGATCCGGTACGAGCTCAAGGGCAAGCGGCCCACGGCGGCCTTCACGGTCGCGCGGGAGGGCGGGGCGGAGGACTATGCGGGCGCACCCCTGATGGGAGACGGGGGCGGGCTCACGAACATTTCTGAGTCGATGGATATGGGTGCCCCGGCTTCCATCATCCTTGGTGGGAGGTAGCGCCTTGTGGTGACGGCCGGCCGGACGCAAGCGAAGCAAAGAAAACGAATCATTGACCTTTTTTTCCGAGTCTTCTTGGATGTTCATGGCCAGTGTCCATGGTGGTAGCCAGGAGGTAAGTGCTTTCAATGAGGAAAGGCAACAAACAAGTATTATAAGATTAATGATTGGTTGTAAGGTGATGGGTCATAAAGAGATGTCTTTGGTGCGCTTGCAACAGCGCACAACCAAAGTTGACTCCTTAGAGTGCAAAGAGGGACTCTGGAGTGCAACATGTGATGGCTGGCCACTTGGACACTGGCTCAGTGTATATGTCAAGCAGTGCAATGAGTGCATTTTGTCGGAGAGGTGCATTCAGGTGCAGCGCATGAGGCGGTGCATTCAGGTGGATTTCTGCGACAGATTTGACACACGCGCTAGTAAAGACTGTCATTGGAAGCTGTCTCAGCGGCCGTCTGGCGGTGTGTGTCCTTTACATTGATTTTTGTGCATATGATCACGAACTTGAGCATGTATGGAGGTTTAGTTCTTATTTCCCCTTGGCGAGCTCTTGTGCAAGGAACAGATGCCAATTTGTCGTCCTTTGACGGTAATAAGCACGCAAGCAAACATTAGTTTGCGATAATGTGTTCATTGAGCTCAATCTCCGGTATGCACACACCAAAAGGAATTGTTAAAAACAAAACATGAATTATTGCAAAGGGCCACCTGTGAGTGAGACAGAAATAGAAATAATTTAGGGCATGCAGGCCCATGCAAAAATGAACATGAGCTATGTGTGTGAGTGCAATGGAAAACGGCAAGAATTTGGCTAAGTCTGGAATGCTGAATATAAAGAACAAGGAGAGAGTACAAATGAGCCCCTAGCGGGCTTAAGTAGGGGCGCCGGCAGCTAGCCGCACCAGGCCCCGTCACCCCCGCTGAGCAGCAACGGGTCAGGGGGGAGAACACACTGTGTACACCACGATAACAATAACGGTGGTCTCCTCGAGGCACCGGAACAGCTCTCCGAGTACCCGGGTCTCGACCACCGAGAAAATAGGAACAATGCCAGAAAATCTCAAAATTAGCGTCCAGTCATCACAGACGGCTTTCCGAACATCGGAAGCCCCACAATAGCCATCGGGTCTCCTCGTCGCACCGGTACAGTCAACCGGGTGCATGGGTCTGAACCCACCGAAAAAACTCTCCTACCTCCTGACAAACCCACATGGCTGCCGGAACGCATCGACCGCGTCTCGCCGGCGCTGTCGTAGGTGCTGGAGAAGTCTCGGTGCAGTCCGGAGGCCCGTCGTGTCGTCACGCTCTCCTCTGCCATATACCCCGAATGTGGGTATATCGGTAAACTAGCAGTGTCGGTCGTGACGGGTGGAAGCCACACAAACCAACACTCCCCCTGGATGACATAGCCGTCCACGCCAGAACGAATGAGCGAATGCATGGAACAACAATGCATGGCAAGCCATAACATGCATGAGTCAACTCGCACAAACACACACACACACACACNATCTGTATGCAGCTGTGCAGGCACGTAGCGTGAGGCACATGCGGAATGCTGTAGATGCTCAGAACAGAGCATGGACCTCGCCATGCATCTCCCATGACGTCGCGTCAGGTCGAGGTCCACACAACACTCCCCCTGGGCAGAGGAACCTGGTAGCGATGTCCTCGATGGAGATGCTGATGTCGTAGCTGAACAGATCATGGGCAATGAGTCATGTAGTGTATCCATCATGTAGAGACAGCTCCCCCGTTCACCTGTGAGTCGACTCCCTCCCTCAAAGACGAAGTGGTGTCTCCGGCTACGACTCCTCACGTGAATCTGCATCGCCTAGGGTATGCCAGTCCTCGCGTGACTGCCAAGGGTCCCAACTCACAGTCTCTCCTGCCTCCGCACTGTCGCGATGCATCTGTGTACGCCGGAGGAACGGAAATGGGCGAGCAGCGTGGATGAAGTGGCGGAGCTGGCCTCGGAGGCCGGATAGAGCACCCTGAGGCACAGGGGTGTACCGCCGGAGGAGGAGAGCTGGAGCGACGAACCGGATCACCACTCGCGGATGAAGATGAAGATGGGGCAGGTGAGTCGGGTGGATGAAGGTGCGTGACGGCAGCAGAAGGAGGAGCGATGATGGGGTCGACNGGAGCCAGGATGGCGGAAGCCGAAGGCACGCTCAGCATCACTGCTGCTGCCGGAAGGCTCCTGCCGGTACCAGTGATGCTGCCCTCCTCTGAGAATCGCTCACGCGCTGCCACCATCTCCCGCTGTAGCATGACTACACGCTCCTGCAGATCAGCATAATCTGCCTCGGACATGTCGAGGTGGCCCATGTCGACCTGGTGTAGAATAAACTCTGCCTCACTGGATGCTGCAGATGCAGACTCCACAACTCGTGAGTATAGCGCCATCTGCATCTCTGGTGCTGAAGACGATAGAACTGGTGCTAGTGCATCCTCCTGGGGGTCAACCAAGCTCGCAATGTGCTGAGACGCTGGAACATCGGATGCAGCTGTCATGCAAGGAGTGAGCGGTCGCATGCCGAGAGAGAAGGAGAAGGAGGAGTCGTCAGAGTCCGTAGAGCATGTGGAAACGCCGTCCGTGCAGGTACTGCCACTCTCGGCGTCGATGTGATCGGTAGGGTCACCAAGAGGTGAAACCGAAGGGGCAGAACTCAGCTCCTGCTGACGAGGTGACTCCACCTGCGTGTAGGGATCTGTACCACTGTACTCAACTGCTGCCGTAGTGGACACAGGTGTGCAGGCGTCCGGCTCGACAATGCCCGTCAAGGCGACCAACAAGCGCAGCTGGCGCTCACGCACCGTCTCGTCGGGAACGCTGGTCGCTACCACCTGCTCGATGATAGAGTATGGATCATCATCTGACTCCGTCATGTATGTCGCTACTCCGTCGTGGGTACGGGAACCCGGAGACTGTGGGAAGGTAGACGACTCCTCACGCTGAAGCTGGTCCTCATGTACCGCAGATGAGACGGTGGAGCCTGCTGTGTCTGCTGTAGCATATGTCCCAGCGATGTCTCTCAGAACTGCTGCTCTCAAGAATGCCTCAACTTCCAAAAGATCAACCGACTGACTTTGCGCATGCACTGCGTCTGCTATCGTACTGGTGTGAATCTCGTGCGCCAACGCCCCCGGAGATCCGTGTGGGGCATCCCG
>SZWC01001970.1:29708-49708 GCA_023375785.1 Penium margaritaceum | reverse complement strand
GAGAACGAAGCACGCTGGACTTGCAGGACAGTCTTGTCGAGGTCTATTGCACTGCCTTGTCAATGTCTGTTGCACTCGTGTCATGCTATTGTGATTCATGCTCTTGTGATTCATGCTCTTGTGATTCATGCTCTTGTGATGGTGGGCGAGATGCTCAGGTCAGCCCCTTGGAACCTGGCTCCTTTTCCAGTTCTTGAAACTTTTCCTGGTTCCTCTCGCTCTTTTCCGCTGCAGATGTTTGCGAAGCACTCGAAGGAGTTGAACAAGTGCTGCGTTGTGATGTGACCGCCCGTTAGCCCAAACCCGTTTGAATGCGCATGCCTGCTCTCATTGCTTCACTGCCTCCAGTCGCATGAGGGCCTGCGCATGCGGCGGTGGAGGAGAAGGCATTTCTTTAGCCATGCAATAAGGGATGAAGCATGATTGTGGCAGCAACAGCTAAAACCTATGCAAAAGTAAGAAACTCTTTGGTGCCAAGTGCAGAGGGGTCAGCAATCAGGTTGTTTAGAGTGTGAGCGTTCTTTGGCACACGCACAGTCATTTCAATCCAATGATGTACATTATGTACTTCTAGCTCCCTTGTTTGCAATTGCCGGGTCCAGAAAGAGAGGAGCCGCTTTTTGTTACCGTTGATGGAAGATGACGACACCTTCTCCGACCCACCTACTCCTTCCCTCCTGACTCCACTCTTCCCATTGGACTAGACTCATTCCAACCATCCTGAACTCCATCTCTTCTTACAATCATTACTTTTTGTGTTCTCAGTGAAGGCATGTCTACCTATGAGCACATGACAAAGTGGTCAAGGGATAAGTGATAGAAACTGGTAAGGGAACAACACACACAAACACAAGTTTGCATGTGTAGTTTTGGTTTCTCCTACTTGGAAAATGATATTCCAGAAGATGCAACAGGGTTTATCTTGGCATTACATGTTCACACCAATTCAAGATCGTTTTGAAAGGGGAGGATGGGTTTGAGAAGTTAGGATTCCATGTCATAGTTTTGCCTAGGTGCAGCATTGTAGCTACATTAGAAATGAAAAATTGGGAAGAGAATTCACTGTCTATTCTTTTTTCTGTGGAGACATCTTCAACAAAGCGAAGAGAATGCAAAATTTTTCTTCTTTCCTTTCTATTGTCAAGGTTCATCATTAATCTCTTTGTTTTTCCCAATTTCTCAGAGGGAGTATGCCTTAAGGCTATATGTTTGAATATCAACATGAAGATGGGTCCAGATCTTGGACGTACTTACAACCCAATTTTCCACTTCGTACATGAAATGAGTGGAGGGCACAAATGCTCCGCTGCCCATCGTTTCGGTCATTATATCCGCGGTGTCCATAGTCGAAAACGAACTGACGGCGGTGTCCATAGTCCAAAACAAACGACGGCGCTGTCCACAGTCGAAAACAACATGACAGCGGTGCCCATGTTTTTCGTTGTGCGAGCGAAAACGGAAAAAAATGACAACTGTACCCACGTCCTCGAAGTCGGACTTCGCCGACTTCGAGGGCGAAATGGGCAACGCTGAGACTGGCATCGCCGATGTCAGAAGTAACCCTGTCACGAGTTTTGGAGGTCGCAAGTGCGAACCCCAAAACTTGCGACAGGGTGTGCCGCATCTCGCAAAACCCCCCCAATATGCGACAAACCCCCTATTTGAACCGGGGGGTAGTGTTAAAGTTTTTTTACTTGCCCGAGTACTTGCCGGGCCCCGCGGTAGCGGGGCCCGGCAGATCCCCTTTCTATTATCACAGCGTGCGCCGCATGTCGCAAACCCCCCCTCCCCCACCCCTCCCCCAATATCCGACAAACCCCCTAGTTAAGCAAGGGGGTTTGGGATTTTTGTTTTGCTTGCCCGGGTACCTGCCGAGCCCCGTGGTAGCGAGGCCCGGCAGGTCCCCTTTCTTCTATCACACGTGCGCCGCATCTCGCAAACCCCCTCCAATATCATACAAACGCCCTAGTTACACTGGGGGGTTTGGGTTTTGTTTTTTTTACTTGCCCGGCAGGTCCCCTTCCTTCCATCACCGCGTGCGCCACATGTAGCAAACCCCCCCCCCCCCCAATATCATACAAAGCCCCTAGTTCCACTGGGGGGTTTGGGTTTTTTTTTCTCGCCCGGCACCTGTCGAGCCACGCGGTAGCGGGGCCCAGCAGATGCCCTCCCTTCTATCATAGCGTGCGCCGTATCCTACAAACCCCCCCCCCTCCCAACCCTTGAAAACCCACTAGTTATAATGAGGGGTTTGGCAGGGTCATCGCGAGCTCGCAGGGAGGTTTCGCAGCAAAACCCCTCCTGCGATCTCGCGATGACTGGCGAGTTCGACATCGACCTCGAAGTCGATTTCAATGTAAGATCTGTTAAATACACAAAATATATGTCAGTCATGCCTGTTTGCGCTCGCTCAATGAAAAACATGGGCACCGCTGATTTTTTTCCGACTATGGACATCGATGACTTCTCGTTTTTCACTTTAGATACCGCCATCTTTCTATTTTCGAATATGGACACCGCTGCTTTATCTGGAAAAACGATGGGTATATTACTACTCCGTCCATGAATGGATTAACCACTCTTTTTAACGACTAGCCTCATTGTCCAAAATTTTCCAATAGTAACTAACCGTGTACGCGGTGCCCACTCTTGAGGAAACATGACCACATTCATGTTCATGTTCTGTCGAAAGTGGGTATCATAGTCACAATTTTTTCAAATTCAGTCAATTTCTTCATCGTTTTGTTTCCGGAAGAGGTTCCTGCTCTGTTAGCGTGAACATGACAATACAAGTGTAGTTTCATCGCATCAGTTTACTTGTCCACAACCTAAAGTCGACAGGACGAATAGAAATTACTTCATTATTCTTGCTGAGTGGCGGTGCGGATTAGGGGGGTATTTGTTCCGTCTCAGACACTCGTCATCTTTGCAAAATGATATCTTGTCAGCGGTTCGTACGCAACGCGAAGCATGAACGTGCATGGTCGACAAGTCACGTCATGTGAAAGCAAAGTGGGTCTAAATCTTATGTCGGACGACGATGTCGGGTGCCACACGCCTGCCACGTTGACAGATATTGGGTGTCAGGTGGCACAGCCAGAGTACTGGTCCCATGCATTCGCGAATGACGGTGTGGTATGCCACACACGAGACTCTTTGGCACATATTTGGCATCTTGTGCTATAGTCGGCGTACCGGTCCCATGTTTCGATGATTCCAATGATGGTGACCGTTGGGAGCATCATGGTACATGCATCCGCGGTTTACCATGTTGCATGACATGATCACGCGCAATCTTTCCCTCATGGTCTTCCGGACCCGCTTGATCGCGATTTTTTAGTTCACCGTGCGTGCCATTCGCACGCCATGGCAAACATGTCGGCTCACTTAGGATTCACCCTCTCCTCTCGGTGCTCCAACTCACCATGGCGCTTGTGCTCGTTCTGAACTCAAGTAAGTGGGTATGACGGATGTGAATGTTATCGTTAGGTGGGTATGATGTATGTTAACGTGCATATTGCATCATGTTGTATCCACTTGGGGTGTAATGGATCCTCCATTGTTCTGCTTATACATGCCCCTGAAATTAACCGTCGCCAACTCCGACGAGGACGAGGAGCCTCATGTCTCTTAGGGGTAAACAAACGGCTTTGTGTTCGACAACTTCAAAGAAGCTTGCTGGGTCGAACACCTCAAGGTCGAAGAGTGCCTTACTCCACGCTCTCCTGAGCATGGAGAACATTGTCTGATGAGGCTGAATGGTGGCTCACACGTCAGGCCATTCCACCCCCTGGCTGCGGGTGCGTTGCAATTGTGGAAATCTCCATGGCGTTGGTATTGACTGGATTGGATTTGCTACCCTTTCAAGTACGGTGCATTGGTGTCGTTGTTCTGGCTGTTACCGTCATGTCCGCATCTGCTTGGCACATGTTAACGTTTCTCGCATGCCCATCATTGCAGGGTCCTCCAATGACGAGCACAACCCTCCTCCGCTGGACTCCCATAACGTCAGCGTTGAGCACAAGGGCAGCAAGCCGAAGAAGCGTCCCACGAAGGACGCTTCCGTCAACTTCCCCGAGGGTAATGCCTTCAGGAACATGGAAGCATGTCGCGAGGCTGTGCACGACTATGTTGTATCCTCACACATGGGGGTAAGCTTTGGAAGGAGCGAGCTGACGTGACTAGAGGCCAGGTGTGCGCACTAGAGGCAAGCAGACTGCGTGTGGTAGTTGAAGGTGCGGTGGCAGAAGAACACCGGTAACATGATTGTCATTTTTTCAAGGACGGCCACAAGTGTAGCAAGACCGGCATGAAGGGTAACCCGTCGAGGAAGGCCGTGTGGGTGTTACGCCACGTTGAGCCCACGGTATACAAGGAGCCATGTAACTAGTCAAAGGCATTGCGACAGATTGTGGAAATGCGCACAAGGGAGTGTTCAGCGTACCATGACATTCACCTCGCAAAGAAGAAGGCATTGGCTAAGCTGATGGACGAGAAGAGCCACTCTTGGGCCCTCTTCCTAGCCTACATCAAAGCTATAAATACGTTGCAAAAATTTTCCCATGTTCACGTGTGTCGATACTCAAGCACATTTCATGCCGGCTTTTGTCCTGTCTTGTGACTTCTTGCAGTTGAAAAACGTTGATCCATACACCGTGGCGTATGCGGAGCAAGACCAACACTACCTTCTCCGTCGTGCGTTTGTGGCCCCAGGTGCCTGTCGGAACGGATGGCTGCATGTCCGGCGTTTGCTGTGCACGGACAACACTTTCCTCAAAAGTGACTTCAAGCAAGTGTTGTTCCTTGCACAGTGTTGGAACGCAAATAACAACGCAGCCCCCATGGCATGGACAATCTGCCCACAAGAGGAAAAAGAGAACTAGGAATGATCCCCGAGTGACTTGCGGAGGCATACCCTACAGCTCGGCACAACGGGACCACGGTCATTAGCAATAGGGATGTAGGAATCATCACCACAGTGAAGCGTCAATTACCTGGTGTCGTGCACACCTTATGTGGGCAGCACCTGCCGGAGAACGTCATGTCGGAGGCGGGGACGGCACAAGAAAACATCATGTGGAAGCTGGCCTGTGCATTCGCGCATAATGAGTTTGATTGCGTATGCAATCAGCTCTTCAAAACCTCTCAGAAGGTGCACAAGTACCTGTTTGGCGGAGATGGTGAGCTTAGGCCCCCATGGGAACAGTGGACTCGGTTCAAATGTCCAATTCCGCATGGCGGACACATGACTTCCAATGCGAGGGAGTCCCTCAATGCTCGTCTCATGGAAATCAGGCACTTGTATCCATTTCATTGTTGTGCCCAGATCTACATGTTTTTGCAGAGGCTCTTTGTTGAGCGTCAGCACGCAACCCACGACAGCGAGACCCGGTATAATCCTGTAGTGGAAGTCAAGCTGCAACACTACAGAGAACGCATGAACGAGTACCGGGTGCTCAGCCATGGTGCCCTCATGGGCACCGACACGGGCCCCAAGAGCCTCGCAGGTCGAGAAGTCGATGTCAATGTGAAGCAGTGCTCGTGTGGACAGTGGACAGAGTACGGGTATCCCTGCCAGCACGTTGTAGCACTGATGCTCGATGAAGGTGTGAACCCGCAGCTATGCACCGCCATGCATGTAAATAAGATGGCCTGGCGCCGGACGTTTAGGTCACCCATGCCAGGAGTCAACCTCTGGGGACTGCACTATGCCCAGCGTGGGTGGGGTGAGCCGGGTGTCAAGCGCTCTCGCAGTCGACCAGGCTCAAAGCACATGGACAGGGTGACTCGACAGAAATGGAAGCGCATCTGTTCCAAGTATGGGCACAAGGGACACCTCCACGCTATTGCAACTCCCCACCAACACTCTCGCCGGCCACTGTCACTATCGTGGGTGCTAGAGAGCTAGCTTTTGACGGTGGCAGCCGGAAGCCACCGACAGTAAAGCTTGTTGCAAGTGTTGCGGCACCTGCAGCAGTTTCCAATGGTTTAGGTGGTGGCGCAGAGAGTGGTGCTGCTGGAAGTGGGACACACGGCATGTCCGGTGGTGTTGCAGGAGGGGGGGGAAAGAAAGCTTGACAGATGGTGCTATTAGCGAGGGGACAGAAAGCTTGACAGATGGTGCTACTAGCGGTGGGACAGACGGTGCTACTAAAGGTGGGAAAGATGATGTGGCATGCAGCATTGGAGGCGGTAGTGCACGCGGTGCTCCACGTCTTGCAAGACATTCTGGCGACTCAGACATTGCTTCAGGCAGTGGTGCAAACAGAGGGGTAGGCAATGCAGGTAGCAGTAGAGGTGGTCTAGCATGTTGCGTTGCAATAATTGGTGTAGGAGAGGATGGGCCAGAGGGTGCAGACGTTGTGGTCATCATGACATTGCAGGTTGACAACCCAGATGATGCAGATGACTCATCCGATTTATCATGGTGTGAGGACATGGAGTTGGAGGAGGAGTGGCAGTCTTAGGGTGGGGGACAGGAGGAGTGGGAGTCCTCCTCTGACATGTTAGACAATTATCCACCCAAGCCCCGTCGCTTTGGTTGATCGTGCTCTCCTTGGGTGCCATGGAAAGCTTCACCTTTTTTTACGTTCTCATGGCCATGTGCGTTTACATTCTTCCAACCTCATCTTCATGCAATCTAATAACCGGTGTTTGTATGCCCTTGCAGGTTGTACCATTGACCCTTATCAGTGGTACCATGAGGGAGAGAAAGAAGCACAAGTTGGTGTGGAGTCAACAGGTCAAGCAAACCGTGGAAGCACAAGTTACAAGTGATAACACTGTGTTTGAAACAACACTGCAGCTTGGGACACTTACTGTGCTGGATGCGGAGGATAGAATGGCCAGATCACATGTGGCCAACGCCTGTTGTGCATCACCCTTTGGAGAGGAATTATTTAATGCAATGTGTAACTTCTCTACTGATTCGGAGTGTGTTTCATGCTAGATCATTTCCTACGTGCATGGCCTACTCTTGTACGTACAGATGTGGATTAGCCATGGTTACTTGACTTCCCTATTTTTTATTGAGAAGTTTGTTTCGTTGATGTTTTTCCCACCAGTGGTGTGTTCTTAGCTGAATGATGAACAAGTACATTCATGATAAGTTTCATAGGTAGACCTTAGCAATCATTACTTAGATAGTAAAGCATGCAGAAAGCACAAAACTAACATTAAGCCAGGATGTCTAATGATTCTAAGACTCAATTCAAGAGGATGTGGACGATGAGAGCACATGCATAATGAGATTCCCATACATATGCCAACACCGCAATTAGTGTTTGTGACATCTCAGACCAGTTATAACAACATGTGTAGTATAGGACACAATAATGAGAAGGCCAAATGTGGTACCCAAGTACAAATGAGTAACCTGATAAAGAAATTGGACAAAGATGACTGAACTATCCACCACTGTTCACAGTGACCTAGGGTTTCAAGTCCAGGTACATTGATATTAAGTTTCACAGGTACACCTTAGGAATCATTACTTTCAAATAGCAGCCCAATCAGAACGAGCGATAGGGACATTAAGCCAAGATGAATAACAATTCTAACGATCAAGTCATGAGGATGTGCATGATTTGACCACTTGCACAAATGGTTTCCCTCAGCCATATGCCAGCATTGCAGCTAGTGTTTCTCCCATCTCAGACCATCAACATCATAATGTGCAGCCTAGTACAAAATAGTGAGAAGGCCAAATACAGTACCCAAGGAGACATGGGTAACTTGATAAAGAAAGACGACAAAGATGACTGAATCATCCACCTCAGTTCACAATGACCTAGCATTGAAAGTCCACAGCTCCCACCACCTAGAGGTGTTTGGTGGAAAAGGAGTGGGCATGCAAACGTCAAGTACCCAGCACATAGTCTCAGGCTCGCATGTTTTGTTCACCCATGAGGGCAAGTCCTCGGTTGCCAGGAACAAGTCCCAACGAGCCTTCATCGTAGCCCATACCTCCATTTCCTGCTCGGAGTAAGAGCTTGCGGCATGGTCATGGTTTGTGTCCCTCCTCATGCCCTAAATTCATCCAACCGGTGTACCCTGCCAACATTCGCCAATGTCACGCCTGTTGGTTTGTGTGGCTTCCACCCGTCACGAGCGACGACCATGGTAATTACCCGTATACCCCATACTGGTGGTATGGAGCAACAGTACTGGAGAGCACGATGACGTGGTGAGGGTCCCGATATGTCTTCAGCACCTACGACATGACAAGTGTGACGCAGGTGCTCGGTCCTGGCAGCTTCATCAGCTTGTGTGGTGATGCAAGAATCTTCTCGATGGATTGGCCACTCTTGTAAATTTGCATGTTTTTTCTTGCCTGTCACGTCTTAAGTGATGTGAACCCACCATATTTGGGTCCGTTGCATAGAGCTAGTCGTTTTGCACCTTCTGGTTCAGACGACACATTCTTTGACCTCAATGCAATGAGTTATGGCTGAAATTGTGGTTTCAAGCCAGTTTGAGTAGGTATAAAAATACCGAGGCCTCTAGAGAATCTAGGAGGCCGGCAACTATTTAGGTGGATTGTTGCTCATTTGTTACATTCTTTCTGCAGTTATATTCAATTGGAGCTTCCTGACACTCAGTATGTGTCCCTACCCAGACCCTTGCAGTTTCGTGCATGACTTGTGAATGTCATCACACACTGACTCAGCGCTGAAGCCTGGTTAAATGAAATTTTTTTAGGAAGATTCCATGAATTTTCAACAATATGGTTGTTCATACGACCGTTACGAACCTCATCATGTCAATCAAGCGTCCGACCCATGGTTCGTCCGTTATAGTCATTTGTGTAGTGAGACAGTAATACCTTTCGCAAGCGGCGTATGTCTATGTACAGTACGTATCCTTACATCTATTATGGACTAGGTGGCTCGGACAGATCCATGACTGTGATGGATCTGGGCAGTTGGATGGCCTCAGATTGGGCAATGGCCACCCCAAATGCCATGAAATCTATTCAGGTATCACTAGACATGTCGCCTCAGGCAGTTGGCGAACACCGAACCTCCTGCTACAAGCTACATAATGAAACCATTTTTCCTTGAGTGTGACCCATGCCCGGTGAGCCATGGGAGGGTCTAAGTAACATGGAGCACCCCATCCACCATGCTCAACCGCGTACTTTCGCCCCTCGATTGAAATGTCTTCCGATCCAGCGAAGGCGGGAAGTACGATCAAAATACACAAAAAAAATTGAATTGAGAAGACAACAAAATATATGGAAATGAAAATAAATTTCTAATTGATTTTTTTAAGTCTATTTAAGTTGGGTGGATGATGGAGTAAATGAAAACCATTTGATTTGTACATTTATTGAACCACGACGATATAGAAACTGCTCAAATGTTCTCAATAAAAATAATAGAAATCACAAAATTTTACCTATTTTTTAACAAGTATATGCAGTTGTACTTGAAACCATGTGTTTCATTTATTTATTGTCGGGGGTTGAAATGTTTGTTGGACTGTTTTGATGCCAACTATTTCATTTTCATGTCTTCTATGGTTATTGTCCGATCGAGCTCGATTTAGGTCCACTTCTCTTGTGTTGCATTGGATTATTCAAAGGGTAAAGATGGACCTTACTCTCGATTGACGGTCTCACTTGATCCACATCAACATGGAACGAGGATTACTCTCCAGGTTTCTTGTAGTCGGCCCCTCCCAGGGTCAACAGTGAGGGCCGCAGATGTTGTGCAACAACCTATAAAGTAAAATAATGCTACATAAAAATCTTCTCACATCCGTGAAGTGGGATGTGCCATTGCATACTAAGTCATGTTTCGATGAATCATTGTTTCATCACTAAATGTGTAGCATATGTGTTGCGCATCCTGTCCACTGGAGGGGTGAGTCTCGCATTTTGGTCAAGCTCCCAGAGGTGGAGAAGGTGGTACGGAAAATAGGGGAAGAACAACTTTTGAAAAGTGGATTCAAGTTGAAAAAAATCGGGTATACTTCGTAACCCAAAAATCCAATCATAGTTGTGTTTGTATTCGGGATTCTATTTAAACATATATTTCATCCTGTACTGCTTTAATCTATTTTCTGAGGTTGAAATAGTCATTGTTCAGGTGCCTCTGATATGAAATGTTTAACTTTGATGTCTTGGTAGCTAATTTTCGATCGGGTTCGAATTTGGTCCACTTCTCTTGTGTCATGTTGGATTGAGTGATGGTCAATATGAATCCTACTTTAGATCTGCGTTTTGCTCAATCCACATCAAGAAGGGTCGAGGAATGCCCTCCACATTGCTTGTAGTCGGCCCCTGCCCAGGCCATGTGCGAGGGCCTATGCTTCGAGACGACCTACAAAATTAAGGGGTAGTTTGGATTCGACCACACGGCTCGTGTGGTCGCCACAAAACCGGTCAAGGAGGCGAAAGGGCGTTTGGTTCGCTTGACGACCGTCTCGAAGATGTTATGAAGCGAAGTTGCTACCGGGCTTCGCTCTATGCCACGTCGACTTGAGCACTGCATTGCATTTCTTTTTTGTGTTGCCCGTAATGAAATCTCTACGCCACGTTGACTCCCGTGACTACAACTCAGACATTTCAGGTAAAGTTCGCAAACTGATATGTAGTCCCTGGTTTGGTCGGGAACTAGAAAGACCTCCAATGCCAAGGAATTGTCCACAGGTACTTCTCATAGTTCGTAACCAGATTGTTTTCATCCATGGTCCACGATGTTGCACAGAACGATAAGGTTGTATTTCACCGTTCGACCAAATCCGATCATCAATTTTTTAAGGATTCGTAAACACGACCGGATGCATTGTACAACACAACCTTGCATTGACGTCACGGTGCAAAGGTTTGTTTGTGAACCAGACCCGTTTCCATGTGAAAAGCTTTATTCGCGTAGAATTTGTGTCCACGGAATGGAATGCATCCTCCATCGATGGTCGTGAATGACGAAGAATGATGATGCACACATTTCGTCTGTTAGATGTTTTCCACGATTTACCAAATTTTTATCTACTCCATCCAAGACTCATCGCTCGACGTGCTCCTCACAACGAAAAATCCTCATTCCTACCTTGTTCTCGCTTGTCCACGACCCCCACTTCGCACTTGTCAATGGTTCCGACGCGATAGGCGATTTCCTCACCATTCCGCTGCTAGAAGAGAAGTGTCACCACCAAACCCAATGGCTTCGCCCGTTGTGAGGAGGCCGCAGACGCGGGAGGAAACGCTACAGCTGATCTGTGACCAAGACAAGTTTCTGATGCAGAAGTTGCCAGACGCAGTCACCAATCACAAGGCCTCCGCTGACGGGTGTAGGCTGAAGAAGCCGCAATGGAACACCATCCTTCAGGCCTTCAACGAGCAATTTGAGGTCCGTGCCGCCCCCCTTACCAAGGTGCAACAACTGTATGACCGTAAGAACAAGATCAGGCAAAAATGGTGTCGGTTCAAAGCCTTGAGGAATCAAACGGGTGGTGGATGGGATGCCTTGCGTAACCGCCCAATAGCTCGCTCTCCTAAGTGGCTTGAACATCTCAAGCACAATCCAGGGGATGCAGACTTTGCAACGGGGTGGGAACACTTGCCCTATTGTGATTTTTTTTTTGCAAATGCGGTTGCAACGGGTCAAGATGCAAAAAGCACTGCAAACGTTGGGAAGGAGAGTGAGAGCGAGGATGATGATGTTGCCAGAAGTCAGCCACATGAAGATGAAGATGACCAGGGAACTCCATCCTCTCCAAATCCGCCTCGTGCACTTCGTCCTCCTTCAGCAGATGTGAGTTGTTGTCCTTTTTCTATCCCACTGTGTCCCAATCCGCCCCATCAACCCTCTTGCTCAACATCATTTTCCTTGTTGTTATGTGTGTCTTTTTTGTGCTCTCATGCTCCAATCCGCCCCTTCAACCCTCTCCCTCAACTTTTTTTTACCTTGTTTTGTTCATGTCTCCAAATCTCCTCCTTTTGCTTATTTTCCTTATTTTTAATGTGTGACTTTTCCGTGCTCTCATGCTCCAATCCGCCCCTTCAACCCTCTTGCTCAACCCAATTCTAGCTTGTTTTGTTCTAGTTTCCAAATCTGCTCCTTTTCCTTATTTTCCTTCTTATTATGTGTGCATTTTTTGTGTCCTCTAACCTCGTCATTGTTTGTTACACTAGTAGGTGCAAGAACCATCATCTTCAACATCAAGGAAGTCCAAGACTTTGTCTCTGGAGTCAACACCAACAAGGTCAAAAAGGAAGCGTGCCTCTGCTTCATCCGCACTAGCAGAGTCTTTGGATAACCTAGAACACACAGGTCATGTCATGGCTGAACAAGCCAATAAGGGAGTAGACGAGGGTGATGTTGCATACCGCGCTGCTTCGCGTCTTGAGGCTCTTGAAAGTGATCCCATCAAGGTAACAAAAGGATGTCAGTTATTTCTTCAAGATGCAGCCAAGGCAAAAATGTACCTCTTGCTCAACCCAATTGCAGCTGCTAAGTTCCTTGTCCTAGAGCTAAAGGAGGAGGAGGATGGTAGCGCTGGTCCAGCAAGTGTGAAAGTTAACATTCCCTTTCTTGATTTTGGTTTAGGGAGATGTTGAGTTCATTGTTGTGAAGATTTTCCATGACATCAAGTCCTCTATGTTTCCTTGTCATTCCAAACATTGCCCACCCAACATTGCTCTTGTGACATGTCATAGTATGCCGTCAACTTTGTGCCATTTATGGACCAAACCCTTCCCTTAGACAAATGGAATTACATACATCACTCTATAGTATAGGGCCTGTTAGGCCAAGCATTGAATAACTCCTTGGCGATAGATGCACGTTGGGCCTCCATAGCACGGCGTTGCGCTGCTATGAGGGGCTGGTCATAGATGCTAGGATCGTAGTATGTTGTCTCCGTGTCGTCCTCGGAACTATCTCTGACTTCTTCAACGACGTCCTCACAATCATGAGGCCCCAAGTAGAGGCCATCATGCTCCATCAAGAAGTTGTGGAGGACAGCACATGCAAGGACGATGTCCCGTTGCGTCTTGAAATGATATCGTGCCATTTGCCTAAGGATTTGAAACTTGCCCTTGATGCACCCAGAGGCGCGTTCGACGATACTTCGTTTACCCGAATGACGACTGTTGAAGAGCACTTTTGGGTTCTCAGGTCGACGTAGACCGCGTCGCCACTCGTTTAAGTGATAACGAGTGTCGCGATAAGGTGGCATTACGCCATGCATAAAAGGGGTACCCCGAGTCGACAAGGTAGTAATAACCCTCGGGGATGGTGAAGCCATTGGATACGGCGTTCCAAAAGATCCTCGAATCGTGGGCAGACCCCTCCCATCCCGCCATCACGTATACTAACCGGCCATCAAGGGCGACTGCTGCCATGATATTTTGAGAAGTTGCAGCCTTGCGGTCTCTGAAACGTCCTTGGTCACTCTCAGGCACAGTTGCCCCAATATGTGTGCTGTCGACAACACCTTAGAAATGGTCGAAGGCACTTCCGTTCAGAGTGTCCTTTTCTGCCCAAATAGCGCTCTCGCGTGTTGATGGAAGTTGTTTGATGTAGTCTGTCTGAAGTTGAAGAAATGCTTTCAAGACCCAGTAGAACACTCGATGAACCATCTCCCCACTGTGTTGGAAGGTTCGACAAACCGTACGGTTGGTGTCGGCGTGTGCGACGATCGAGAGGAAAATTAGCACTTGCTCCGTAATGGACAAGCTCTTGCGTGATGTATGGAGAAGTTCCTTCCTTTCAAGAATTTCGCACAGTGCTTTGAAGCAGTCTTGCCCCATTCGGGTCACCTCCCGAAATTGGGTCTCACTACCCTGGAGAAGGCTTTGGGTCCATTCGAAACCCCTCGTACGGTCACATTGCAGTAGCTTCTTTTCCAAATGCATGGAAAGGATTGGAATGAGGGCTTGGATGACTGTAATCCACCACTCAATAATCCTCCTTCTGTAAGTAGGAGGTTTGGTTGCCATGGTCTAGGAGATTGGCACCCAGCGTTGAAGTCTTGTGAAAGTGGGCTTTCTTTGTAAGGATATAGCACGACTGGACCACGTGTAGTACGAAAAGAAAGCGTGACCACTTGCGTCATAGCAATGGCCTTTTTGGGCTGTTCTGGTAGTGACTTGCGTTTCGAGTAAAAGTTCGAATTCGTCATCGTGGTTGGAAGTCCCTTTCATCGGCCGTCACTTTCAACAAATGTTGTTTTGACCTGGTTATTCCGTCAGAGATATTAAATCATCTTTGTCAGTATGAAACGAGGTTTCAAACGGAAATTGATGGGTTTGTCATCCTTCGTTGGATGGAATTCGTCGCGCTGGAATACATTGTTGCAGATGTCGACTTCCAGCTCAGACTGGCAGCTTCATCAACTTCCACGCCACCGAGGATTTCCATCAAATAGGAGCAGTCGAGCTGTGTGGCCTGCGCGCAGCTGGAGTGCTCGTCCGACGGGCAGGGAAAAAAATATGCACATGCTTGGAGAGTCAACCAAGCGACCCTCATGATGAGAAGTCATCATAGCCGCCGTTGACCACACAAAGATTCGTGGTCAACCGTGCCACGTCATTGTGTGGCGACCACACGGCCCGTGTGGTCGAATCCAAACTACCCCTAATGTGGTCACTCTTTGTTCTTCGCACATCCGCCAAGTGGGATATGCCATTGCATGTTGGGTTGTGTTTCACTTCCAGCTTGTTTATTCAATGCAAGTTAGGAGACACAGAAGTGATCACCTCGTTCACTGGAGGGGTGAGTCTTGCATTTTGGTCGAGCTTCCAAAAGTAGACAGGGTGGGACATAAAACGAGGGAGAGAAGAGTTTACAAGAAAAAAGTGGATGCCGAACGGAAAACAACAGAGATACTTCGTTATTGGGTTAAGAATGGGGGTATTCTGAAGATGTTCCGGCTAGAATGGGGGCGACTTGGAGGCTAGCTACCTATCTCTTTTTCTGTAGCTTGGTGGCTTCTAACAGACAACATATCCTGTCCGCGATATTGTACCCGATACCTCGCGGACAGGGTATCGTGGGTGATGAATCACTCGCACATCGAGCGTAGACGTAAATAAAATCTTGTAAGGGTGCGTTTGGCTTCGGTCGACTCCAGGACACGGATTCACGGATACTCGAAAGTGCAACACGGATTCATACTTGGCATGCAGCGACTGGAGGCATCGACGGGGATCCCGGTCAAACGCTCCAATCGTGTTTAGTTCCACGTCAACAGCCTAATCCAGGCGGCTCGGTTCTCCGTCTCTGGAGTAGGAATCCGTCTGGCCGTCTTGGCTTTCGGCCGAGGCCAAACGCACCCTNCACATCGAGCGTAGACGTAAATAAAATCTTGTAAGGGTGCGTTTGGCTTCGGTCGACTCCAGGACACGGATTCACGGATACTCGAAAGTGCAACACGGATTCATACTTGGCATGCAGCGACTGGAGGCATCGACGGGGATCCCGGTCAAACGCTCCAATCGTGTTTAGTTCCACGTCAACAGCCTAATCCAGGCGGCTCGGTTCTCCGTCTCTGGAGTAGGAATCCGTCTGGCCGTCTTGGCTTTCGGCCGAGGCCAAACGCACCCTAAGACGAATAGATTTTGCACCGACAGCGGCGGCAGCAGCAAGAGAACCGGTGGCAGCAGCAGTAGCAGCAGCAGCAGCAGCAGCAGCAGCAGCAGTGGCAGCAGCAGCAGCAGCAGCAGCAGTGGCAGCAGCAGCAGCAGCAGCAGCAGCAGCAGCAACAGCAGCAGCAGGAACTTCACAGTAGCAGCAGCTGCCCCAGCAGCATCAGCATCAACTTCAGGAGCATGAAGAGCAGCATCAGTAGCAGCAGTGGCAGCAACTGCTTAAGCAGCAGCAGCAGCAGAAGCAGCATCACCGTCACCGAAGCCGGGCGGCAGTTTCTTCGGCGGTCTCTGCGCAAGCAACTTGTCCTGAAATCAATTAGGCCGCTTTGAAACGTTCTCAATGCCTTGCAATCGCCCTGGAAAGGCTCAGACGGTGCTGACATACGCCCTTGCTGACTCGGTGCAGTAGCTGTGGCAGCAGCAGCACCAGTTGATCGCTGCTGTCGTCATCAGAAGAGCACGTTTCGGCTGCGGGGTCCAGTGCGTGACAGCAGCGAAGGATTGAAGCAGGACAGGAGTGAGGCAGAAGCGGAGGAAAGTAGCAAAGGATAACAGCAGCCAAGGTGTGAAGCAGCAAGCGAGGGCATAGCAGCGGAGCTCAACACATCAGCAAAGTAACTAACGGAGGGAAGCAACCTAGCAAAGAAGCTGCGAAGCAACGTGGTAGAGCAGCAGAGAAGAGCAGCAGGACGGCAAACGAAGGCAGCGGAACGACAAGCAGGACGACAGAGCAGACCAGCAAGGCAGGACGGCAAAGCAGAACAGCAAGGCAGAACAAGACAGCGAATCAGCAAAGCAGGACAGCAAAAGAGGACAGCAGCAGAGCAGCAGGTCAGCAGCAGCAGTAGCTGAGGCATAATGGCAGCAAACCCGAACCAGCAGAACTTGAATCGCAACGGCCTGACGGAAGAGGCCGCGAGGGCGTTGGGTGTCCGTGCCCGCGCGTCTACTTTCAAGGAGAAAGTGTGGGTCAATCCCTCTCGCACACTCTACATCACCAACATCGCACCTGGCACCACAACGGAAGAACTCGAAAGCGTAAGTGCCCTGCGTACAAGTGCCTGAGTTTGTGTGCGTGCATGTGTGTGCATGTACCGTCTGTGTGTGCGTGTGTGTGTGCCTGCGTGCGTGTGCATGCATGTGTCTGCATATGTGCACGTGCGTGTGCATATGTGTGTGCCTGTGTGTACATGTACCTGCATGTGCGTGCGTGTGTGTATGTGACTGCGTTTATGGGTACGTGTGTGCATCCGTGCTTGCATGCCTGCGTGCGTGCGTTCGTCTGCGTGTGTGCATGGGAGCGAGCAAGCGATTATGCATGCGCACCCTCCCGTGCGTTCAGGTACACGTGTGCATGCGTATGCACAACCATGGGGGGGGGGGGGGGGGGGGGTGGGTTGGCGTTGTGAGTGGCGATGGAAGGGGTTGGGCATGGGGGGGGGGGGAGGGGTTCTCTTGTGGCATGTCCCTCACTTTAGTTGTTTGATGGAGCTTTCGACCACCAGTTGGCATCTTTTCTTCTTTCGCCTTGTCTTCTTCTCCTTTTGACCACCAAGGCAACATACTTTCTTCTGCCACTTTCACTTGCACGCCTGTTGCTCCTCGTTTGTGCTGAGGTTTCTGAAACTCCAAAGCCTCTTGTGGTTGTGCTGGCCTTCCTAGATTCCGTCACGGGCGAAAAGAACAAGAGGAGTCTTCCAACTCATCGCTAGCAAAGACGTTTTGCAAAGCGTCTGAGGTCTAATTATCCTTCCTACATTCCGTCACGAGCGAAAAGAACAAGACGAGTCTTCCAACTCGCGTGTTGACGGTCCATCCTCCAGACCTGCATGCGCGAGTAGTATTGTACTTTCTTAAAAACGCTTCAAGGATGTTGTTTGAACGATCGCTTGCACAACTCGCGTTCCGTGGTCCAGCCTCCAGACCTGCATGCGCGAGTGCAAAAAAGAAAAGTACCTATCTCTAACCATCATGTGTTTCCTTCACGGAGTTGCAGATTTTCTAAGCGACTCTCTTTTGCGCGTCTCCCTGCTAGGTTCGCAGGACTGCTCTTGGGCTGCAATCTGCCTTGGCTGCAATTGTTGGCAAAGAGTTCCATCCCCTACCGTGCCGACCGCTTGCCTTGCTTTTCACTCCCCTCTCCGTCCGTCTTTCTCTTCTGTCTTTGTCTTTTTCCTGCAGCTCTTCAAACACCTCGATGGATTCATCGCACTTCGCAGAGTGAGTCGATTGGGTGCATCCTTCCCTCCCACCCTCACCCCCTCCCTCCCTAATTCCATCCCTCCCTCGTTCCCTCCCTCCCTGCGTACCTCCCTCCCTCCGTTCCTCCCTCCCCCTATCCCTCGCCCCCTTACCACTGTGTTCACACTTTTCACCCTCCTAAGTCTCTTAAGCTCCTCCCGTTCCTCCCCTCCAAAACTGAGTTTCTCTACCCCCTCTGAGACAACCCCCGGGGGATACTTCATCCGTTTGGGTTTGCAACCGCTCGGCTGTGAGTGTGAGGGATGGATGCAACCCCTTGTGAAACAGCGCATGAGCAAGATGTGCTGTTCCGCTTTGTGTTGTACCTTCTCTCTCTCTCTCTCTCTCTCTCTCTCTCTCTCTCTCTCTCTCTCTCTCTCTCTCTCTCTCTCCCCTTCCTCTTCCCGCAACGCTTCTCTCATCTTTGGCATCCCACAGCTTCGAAGAATGATTCACATTTGAAAAGTTCACAGCTAATTACTCGTCTCCATTTCATTTATGTCTCTCTTCCATTCCTTTCCTGCCTCATTCTCCATATTCTTTCTGCAGGAGCAATGAACAGCTCTGAGGGAGCCACTCATTTCTTCTGCTCCTCCAATCCTCCCTCCCTAGTGCCCGTCTGCCTTGCGCATGGAGACGACGTCCGCCCACACCCCCGTTCTTCCCTCTCCCCCCCCCTCCCCTTGTGGCTGTCCTCTTCTCGTGCAGGTCCGCAGCATGTGCTTTGTGGACTTTGACCAGAAGCAACAGGTGAGTGAGGAGGCTGACTCCTCTCCGCACCGCACTGCACCACTGCACTTTGCCGTCAGGAGCACCTCACTTGGACTAGTGCGGAATTCAGTGGTACACTGCACCACTGCACTTTGCCGAACCTTGTGTTACACCGCAACGCAGCATGTCGCCATGGCGTGAAACACCGTCGTGGGTTTCAAACACAGCAGCGCATCCCAACACTCAAAGCACTCCCAGCACTCCCAGCACTCCCAGCACTCCAAGTTGGCCAATGGATGCTTTCATCCACAGAATGATAGCCACAGTGCAATCTGTTGTTAGGTTCAAACAAAACTAGCCAGGGTTTTTTCTTCTTTCTTCGTTTTGCTTCGTTTCCGGCCTGAAGTCAGATCGAAACGAAAACATAACCCCTTGTAGAGAGCAGAAAAGAATCCAAACTACTTGCAGATGGCCCAAAAAATTGCAAACCTTGTTCTGAAGTCGGGACAACATTTGCTTCCGTTTTGTTTCGGTACTCAAGCAGCATGACGTTGGCGAATCCCTTTCTGACGATTCCCAACGTCATGTTCCAAGTGAAAACGAGATCGAAATCTGGTTAGACTGAGTCAAAACAAAGCGGCTTTAGGTTTTGGTTGGTGGAATTCGAAACGAAGTCATCAATCGTCAAAATCGGATTCACTTCGAATAAAAATCGAGATTATGAATTGCGTATTGACCTGCCCCCCCCCCCCCCCCCCCCCCCCCCCCCCCGGGGGGGCTTACGGACTCGAAGACCCAGACTGCATGGCTGTCATCGGCTTGCTGTTTAACTGTCTTGCTCGGACTCACGTCCTCAAGTCCTGTGGTCCTGAAGTCCTCAGTTCCTCAAGTCCTCAAACCAAACCTGAGGCGTGTCTGTTTTCACCGGAGGCGTGTCTGTTTTCACCGGAGGCGTGTCTGTTTTCACCGGAGGCGTGTCTGTTTTCACCGGAGGCGTGTCTGTTTTCACCGGAGGCGTGTCTGTTTTCACCGGAGGCATGAGGATCGTTTGCTGTTTGGATGGCAAATTGTGAGTGAGAAAGGACAGGCGTTCGCTTGGACTACCAACGAGCACCGTTATTGAGCTTGGTCTTTCTCAGATCGACACCAGTGGACGCTTTTGTTGTCCTGTGGTAAGAAATGTGTCTCACCGCAAAACAAACCTGTTCAGCCGTCTGCGTCTCGTCGCTCCATTGCACTGCTGTGCGGATCAACAGGCGACGGCGGCGATGTGGAAGACCAACGGCCACAAGTTCAAGCCGCACCATGAGGGCTTGCTGGTCAGCTACGACAAGGTGAGTGAGTGTGCTTACCTTGCGTGTGCCTGCCTTGCTGTGTGTATGTGTAGGTGCCCGGGGGTTGGGGGAGATGGCAGGCGGGCCGGCAGATGGGCGGTGGGGGGCGTGCTGGC
>SZWC01001969.1:221434-239261 GCA_023375785.1 Penium margaritaceum | reverse complement strand
GCGGTGGCCCCCACTCCGGGCGGAGGCGAGCAGGCTCCTGTGGTCGACGACCACAGCAGGGACTGCGCCGCCCTTCGCCAGATCAGCACCATCAGCGACCGCAGCAGAGCGGGGACGGACATGAGGGCGCCACCTAGGGACGGGAGCGCCCACGCTACGGTAGGGAGGACCAGGAGGAGGGACGCGGCCGCGAGGAGGACGAGGAAGGATATGACGTGTGTGCGCTGCGCGTCTGGAGCGAGAGAGGGAACCAGCAGCAGCCTGCAGCACCCAAAGAGCGAGAGCAAGATCAAAAGGCGTTCATGCGTGTCGACGAGGCGAACGGACAGGCGGCTGAACGAACGAACGAACAAATAAACGCGGCAGTGGATGCTTTCCCTCCGCACAGTGGCCTCGTGGTACTGGCACTGTGCTCTACAAGACACAGAAGAAAGCCGGGACAAGCCGAGGAGCAGGCGCCTATGGTTGCGGAATGTTATGGTCCAACCCCAGCGTGGATCTCTACGTACTCCCAATCGGCATCCAAAAGCGCCTGTCGAACTCTTGGGAACTGCAGCTGAGGATGCGGCAGAGAGCAGAAGCAGCGGCATAGCAGAGCGGGTCAGGATGCTCCGGAGCACGCACCTGGCAGCGGCGTCCGAAAGGGAGAGGAGATCGAAGGTCCCCGCAAGGTCCAGCCGCAGCAGCAAGGAAAAGTCCACCGCGGACAGCCAAGGTGAGTAGCCGTACGCCGCCAGATGCATCCCCACCGCCGTCGCACTCAGTCCTGACCCCACCTTCACTACAGAGGAAGTGGACAGACTCCACGAGGTTGGACCTGCAGAAGCAACGGCGGTGGCGTCGGCAGCAGTGGCAGCGGCGGCCGAGTCTAAAGGCACGGCAGACGCATGACCTCCTCTGTTACAATGATCGGACTGAAGGCTGCAATCGGCGTTGGCGGAGGAAGGGGGGGCGAACAGCCTGTCCGAGGTAAAAGGTAGACAATCGGCGGAGCCGGCCATGGCTCCCTCAGGTGGAACCCCCGCCGCACGCAGTAAACAAACGCTTGGCCTTGATTCAAGCGGATCAAGAGACAGAAATGTTAACTGTTCTGGTCAGTACCTGGCTACAAAGGCGATCAGGTTTAACCCTAACTGAAGGCTGCGGCTCGAGGGCGAACTGGGACGACAAGAGTGCGAGAAATGCAGGAGGGACTGCCACTCGGCGCACGGTGAAAGCTGCTAATCGAGTGACGATGGCGGTCCACACGCCAGCCTTGACATGGATCCGACGCGGGCGGGCTGCTTTTTACGGCAGCGTACGCGTGCTGCCAGCCGATGGCAGAGCTTGTGGATGGCTGCGACGTGCAGCGCTATGCGTGCATGCCGTGGCGGAGGCAGGCAGGCAAGGTGGAGAGCGAGCGACGCCGGAGCGCGAGCGTGGATGGGGGGAAGCAGCCAGTGGGGGAGGGGATGGGGGGCGGAGGCGAGGGGAGAGACGGCGGATGGGACGCAGCTGAGGATGGCAGCAGGGTGTAGCGAAATCTCGCCGGTGGTAGTTTCGCAGTGCAGCAGGATAGTTGCTCTCGAGTTGGCCTGCTTGTGCGTGCACCACCGCAGGTGGCCTTCGCCTGCCTTGTGTGCTTCGGCACATTGTGCGTCTGCTCCGCACGACGCTTCGCTTCGCCGGGCCTTGCTTCGCCACGCCTTGCCGCTGCTCTGCCTTGCTGCGCTAACTTTCCCCCCCCCCCGTCAGTCGTCCTGCGGTTGCTCTTACTGCCTTCGTCGGACATCACCCCCATCATCCGCCGATCCGCGCCCGGACCCGCACGCTGGACGGATGCGCCACTTGTGTGGCGAGCGAGGCACGGAACGGCGGACGTAGACGCAGAGCGTGGAGCCGCGCTGGACTGACGGGACAAGCCGAAAACTTGGGATGCTCCCGGCTGCTGACACACGTGGCCCTGAGTCAGCGACTGCGCTCACTGGCCGAGAAATTTCTCTCGCCCCACCTACTCTCCGCCCCCAAGGCCCTGCGACGTTAGCTGGGAGGAAAGATCCGACGTCGTCGATGGGTTCGGATCACAGAAATTGTCGCCTTCTGCCTGTAAACAACGCAACCTGACGTGGCGATTGGACCTCCTGACGGACTGCAGGCTGTTTATGACCACACTACACTCGATCACCCGGAGATTCCTCGTTCCTCCGCCGCCCCTGATAATTGCCGAAGCAAACAGTCGCAGCTGCACGCTCTCTCCACTAGTCTCGCGTTCGTCCGAATTATAGAGCCTGAACGATGACCGACTGAATTTTTCTTCGGGCAAACTTGTCCCAGGAGACATCATCACAGGTCACCACGACACACGACGACAAATAGTACAGGTAAGAAGGACGAGCGCCACCTAAAGTGAACGCATTCCAGAATAGGCTAAAATCACTTCTGGAAATCCTTTCGGTACCTTGGTTTCATTCTTCAAAACAAAGCAGCCAACTAACATGACAAGTAAATGCGTTTGACCAGAAATCTCTGGTCAAAAGCTCGTCGTGTGAACGGCGAGCTTTTGCAAAAATATTTCTTTACAAGTTTCTCACATATTGTGAAATTTTCACGTGATTTTCATGCATTCTTACTCCGTTGAGACCATGATGGACACAAAGAGACCTCTCGTCGAATTAGTGCCAAGTTGCCGACACTGTTGTCGTCGTCAAATCCAAAAGGAATATTTCGACTTGACTCCGTCGCAGATAGCCAGCCTCTCTTGAGCTTAAAGGAAATTTCCCAGTCGCCCGGGTAAGCGTAAAACCTTGACGAACGCGACTAGGTAGGGGTTTCCGATGGTCCAGGAACCACACTTGTTTAAACATGAAAGGCGAGGTGGGATATAGCACTTCTTGTCGTGGTGAGGCAAAACACGGGATTATAAAGTCAAAAAAACCCCATCCTTGCTCCCCATCGATAAGGTGAGGCGACTGCCTCAACATTATTAAAGTCCAAGTGTTATGTGCCAAATGTACACAATTCCTTCAACATTGCAAGTGTGCATATTTGTCCTTACACACATAGCCCACTACATGTCAGCCTCAGGGTTTTTCTCTAAGGGTCAAGGGCAATTAGGCCAACTGTCCTTGACCTCCTGTGCTCCTTTTTTTGTGATTTGTGACGTTCCAATCGACCTATACAGTTTACTATGACCACTCAGCCGTGTCCATGCTCGTGTAGATCCCTGATGCGGACCCAGGTGGCATCGAGGCGTCGTCTAGTGGTGCACTACCTACTCGGAGCTGATCAACGGTCGCATCAAAGTCCAGGATGTTGTCTGGGACCTTCTGCAGTTTTTCTACAACTTGTAGGATTTTATCGGTGGACCGGCCGTGGGCCTGATTTGCATTTCTTTGCATTGTGTGTCCAGCATTTGTTGCCGGATGCATGCATGTGACCAGTCGCAGTGGCCGGCTTGAGATTCTGCACATGAAGGTTCAGACGGCGTAGCGTTCTGACTTGTCTACGCTGAGTTACGGCCAAAACAATGCTTTTGGGCCGGTTTTAGGACAGGCCTTGCACTGCCGCCTGCGACACCCGATGTGCGCCGCAGCAGGTACTTATGCCATGGACCTATCATTTGTCACCTCTCTCTGCAAATGCTATTCAAGCATTCTGACACTGCCTTGTGTCCCCTAGACAGACCCTTGCCGTTTTGTGCACGACTTGCGGCTGTCTGACCAGGCACTGACGCCTAGTCAGCGGCAATATCACTGGGAAGCTTCCACGCATTTTTTTTATGGTATCAAAGCAGCAAGACTCCTCTCGCTCAGCTGCGCTGCACAGACGCAGCATCGGCAGCAGCAGTGAGTCACCGCCGACGCCGTACCCTGGGATTTGTTACAGCCGTTTTTCAACAACGACATCATCGCTCTGTCCCCACCACCACGCAGGGTGAGCTGTGGCATTTACTAGCTCCTGTTGCAGCAGCAGCAGCACCGGGTGGTAGCTGCAGCTGTGTTTGGCTGCCAGCCTGTACACACACACACACACACAAAGAAATGGAGTAGCAGCTCGTAGCACCAGCTTGCGGCGGCGGCCGCAAGCACTGACAGCGCGTAGCGGCGGCAGCAGCTCTCAGCAGCGGCGACATTAGCAGCGGCGAGCAACAACAGCAGCGTAGTAGCAATAGAGGAAGCAGCAGCAGCGCAGCAACAGTGAAGCAGCAACAGCATAGTAGTAGCATTGGAGCAACGTAGCAGCAGCATTGCAGCTGTTGCGCAATTTTTGCTGCATAGAAACTGCGCAGTACTGCGTAGGGCTGCGTGGCACTGCGCTAGCCTGTGCAGTCCCTGCGCAGCCGCGAGTAGGGGGTGATGAGGTCAACCCCACCGTTCACGCGGGGTTCGCTTGATCTTCCAAAAAAAACTGGCGTAAAAAACGCTAGCGAAAAAAGCTAGATTTTTTTTGCTAGCGTAAGAAACGTTGATGTCATCATGCGCTGTGCTGACGTCGGCAGTTTTTGGGTCAAACATGCATTTTTTTGAACGTTTAAACTCCTCGAGAAACATTGTCGGTTTCTCGTTTGGATCATTTATGACGTTCGGCTCCATACTGAGCGCAAACATGGCTCCGCCCAGTGACAAGGGCAAAGGACCACTAGATCCTTCTTCCTCCTCCTCCGGGATCATAAGTACACGCTCGCAGGCCATTACGGACCTGCGGAGTCAGCAAGACGAGATATGTCGCATATAGCAACAGCAGACCGACGCCATCCGCACGCTCACTCATCTTCAGTGTCAGTCCACGGCCCCACAACACACCTCCGGGGTAGTCGGCGGTGTCACACCTTCTACACAGTACTCGGCATCTACACCAAGGAGAGCGGCAAGACAGGACCCGCCACTTCTTGATCCCTTGGAGGAGGACCCTGATATGCCAGGCATGGACGATGACATTCCCGAGAGGGAGATTGGCGTACTTCGGGAGCGTCTTCGCCAGTTGCAGACGCGTTCCAATTCCCCGTTCCCAGAGATCCGATCTTCGCTTGAGGCCTTCCTTGGCAAACTTCCTCGTCCCGATGTCTTCCCCAGCCCTCGTCTTTCCCATCCTGTGATTTCTCTCCCTACGGAGCGGCAACGTAAGGATTTCGAGACACCGCCCCCACGATATGTCAGCATGGATGGCTTTGAATGTTGGGAGACCCTTTTCCAGGTCTGAGCCACTTCAGAGGGGGTTTGGCCCTGCCACCACAGTCAGTACCAGGTTACGGACCGTGCAGAGGGGCTGACAACAGCTCGGACTTCTTTACGCCATGCCTCGCGAGACTATTGTGGACTTTTGCCCCTTCCTTGGAGAGGCCGGCACAGGCGCGGGTGCTAACCCACGTCGTGGCTGAGAGTTGGCATTGTCCCTGCTTGTTGCAGAGACGCACGTCACCCGCGCGGCTCACATCCGCGCCTTCCATTCCCTTCGTCAGGGACCTGCCGACCCCATAGCCGCTTACAAGCAGTGTGCCATGCGCATCTTCACGCACCTTGGGACCGTAGGAGGGACACAGTTGTGGGCGCTTTGCAAGCTCATGACCTGAGTCCGTCTTGAGCATGCCGACATCTTCACGAGGTACAGTGACGCCACGCTCGAGCTTTTTTCCGCCTCCCTTCAGGTTCTTCCTTGGGCGCATCAACTTTTCCCCCAGGTGACATCCGCTCGTGAGACAACCGTCGCCCACCAGGAGAGTTCACTTGCTGCACCAGTCATCGCGTCACCACGGACGCCTCTCTCGCAGTTTACTTCTCCATCCTCTGGCACGCCCTCCACTTCCCCTTCCACCCCAGCTATCCTGACTCAGATGCGGGGTGTGGCAGTAGTAGCACAGGGGAAGAAGAGCAGAAAGAAGCGTGGCTTGGGCTAGCACCAGTCACCGCAGTAGCAATTATCAAGCGGTAGCAGTGGACGCACTATTCATTGCTACAACTGTGGAGGCGCTCACCACTACACCGAGTGCCAGTAGCCGCTCGACTGGGCACGGATCACTCGCGGTCTTCAGGTTGCACATACACAGCGGTCTGCGTCGAGCAGCACAGCCTCTGGTCGCGTGGAGACCACGACCGCATCAGTTCCCGCTTCCCCACCGAGGACCAACGGAGACCCGGACCCCCGTGACCGCACCATTGCCGAGTTTTGTCAGCTCCTTGCGCTTCGCTCTCAGGGAGGTGCGAGTGTGTCATCACAGCCGGGTGGTTCACAGACTGCTTGTTTGTCTGTTCTCGTCTCTCGTGATGACTCGTATGGGGGAGTACAGCTGGCATGTGATGATGATGGGATTGATAGTACAGATTGGATTTTTGAGTCTCACCTGTGTGCCCTTCATTGTTCTCCCTCCTCTGTTGCCGAGCGCTCGTCTGCAGCCGAGTGTTCCACTGCCCTTTGCACCGTGACGTCCTCCAGTTGTGATTCAGGTGGCACTTGGATCATCGATTCCGGTGCCTCTCACCACATGACATGTCGTCGTAGTGACTTCGTTGTCCTCGGTCTTGTGGCGTTTGTTCATTCCGTACGCACCGGCTCTGGTCAGTCCTTGCCAGTCTAGGGTGTTGAGGTTCTGTGCTTCCATGGTCCGTCTGGCCCCTTGTATCTCTCCGACGTGCTTTTTGTGAATGACCTTGAGCTCAGCTTGCTCTCTATGCATGCCTGCACTTTGATGGGACTCTCTGTGGAGCACACAACCAACTCTACGATAGTGACTGCTCTTGATCCTCGCACTGTTGTTCTTCGTAACTCTGGTGTGGATGATCTAAATCGTGTTCCTCGGATCTCTTCTTCGCCTTGCTCTCCTTCACCTCCTGCTCGTGTATTTGTCACTGGTGTCCCGTCTGCTGAGCACTAGCGCCTGCCGCATCAACGTCTGTGTCATGTGGACTCCAACACTGTGTCGAAGCTCATCAGGACACAGCCCGCCCTCTGTCTTGACGCGGCCGCTTTTGAGAAGCCGTCCAAGACCGATTGTTTGTTTTGCACTCAGGGTAAGATGCATCGCTACACCTACCCTGACTCTCGTTCTTGAGCCCTTCGTCCCCTTGAGCTAGTCCATTCGGACCTTCTCGGTCCTCTCCCAGTCGATTCCTTATCCGATTGGTGCCAATATGCCCTGACCCTGACCGATGACTTCACCCGGATGTGGTGGTCCTAAAGTCTGCGCCAGAAGAGTGATGCCGGTCTCGTGGTTCATCTTTGGGTAGTGATGGCTGAGCGTCAGTCTCGCCACTCGATGCATACCTTCTGCTCGGATCGTGGCGGCGAGTTTCTTGGCAAAATGGACAGTTTCTTTGCCGAGCGCGGGATTTTTCACCAAGTCTCTGCTCCTGCCACTCCTTAGTAGAACGGTGTCTCTAAGCACTGGAACCGTACCATGGAGAATGCGGTTCGTGCTATGAGGTCTGAGTGTGGTCTCTCGGAATACTTCATTTTCAAATGATTCCCCTACATGACGTGGGTCTGAAACCGCCCCCCGCACGGTCCTCTTCCGGACCACGTTACACCGTATGAGCTCTGGTCTGGCCACCGTGCCGATCTGCCTCTTGCTCGTGTCTCGGGCTTAGTAGCTTGTGTGCAATACACGGAGGATCAGCAGGGCTCCAAGGTCTCTCCGCGGGATCGCTTTTGTATCTTCGTTGGTATCTTCCCGGGGTCGAAGGCTTGGCGTTTTTGGGACCCCGCCCATCGTCGCATTATTGAGTCTCGCGATGTGCTCTTCTTTGAGTCTCTCACCTACCGTGATCTGACCTCGATTGTGTTGATGTTTGTCACACACATTCCTACGTGTGAGGTTTCTCGACGGATGGGGTAGTTTGAGCCTACGAACACCTCTCGTCCGGCTGATGTGTCTGTTCGAGCCCCCTCTACTTCTCGGTCTCTGGCTCTTGATGACCTGATGATCATCGCTGTCGGCCCAGAGACCTCTCCCGTCCAACTTGTCTCCTCTCCTACACCCTCATGCCCCACTGATACCCATGTCCCTCTGTCCACCAATACTCCTGTCTTTGTGGGCGGTCCTGCTACCACTCCCAGTCCTGCGTATCCCATCCGTTCACCAGCCTCTCCTCCCACTTCATCACCTGCCCCTCTGCTTTTGTCGTCACCGGATGTGGTCGTGCCTATCTTTGAGCCTGCAGTCAGTCCTTTGAGCCCAACCTACTCGCGTGAGCCCTATGGTCGCCTTAAACCATTCGGCTCCAGAGCCCAGCGAGTGTCAAGTACCGCACCCAGGCGCTCCACTTGCAGCGTTGCAAGTGGTGATCCCGGCATAAGGCCCTCGGCCTGAGTGTCTGTACACATCACACAGAGGCACATCCAATGTGTCATGTAGGAGAATATCTCATCACTCGCGAGTTTTGTACCGCTTGTGATGCAGGAGCTGACCTTGTGGTTGTCAGGCCTAGTTCTGAGGCGTGTGCACTCGCCACTCAGAGCTCTCCCTCGTTGGCACCTGATCCGGGCACAACGAGGGACGCCCTCGCATCAGAGGATCCGACGCCTGGCGTGCCGCCTGCGTGGATGAGCTTCGTGCCATCCGAGAGCACGAAGCTTATGAGCTAGTCGACCTTCCACCTGGGAGGAAGGCGATTCAAATCAAGTGGGTCTTTCGGAAGAAGGTGGAGCCGGATGGCTCACTCGAATGCCACAAAGCACGCTTGGTCGTCAAGGGGTACTCTCAGATTGAGGGCGTTGATTACACTAAGACCTTTGGCCCTGTCGGCCGCATGACCTTAGCTCGCACTCTGTTTGGTAAGGTGGCTTAGCATGACTGGGAACTGCACCAGATCGATGTGAACAATGCGTTCCTCCATGGCTCTTTGGATGAGGAGATTTACGTGGCCCAGCCACCAGGCTTTGAGGACGGTGACAAGGTCTGGCGCTTGCGCAAGTCCTTGTACAAACTCAAACAGTCTCCTCGGTGCGGGAACCGGGAGATCACAGGCACTCTGACTCGTACGAGATATGTACAGGTCGAGGCAGATTCCTCTCTTTTCATGCGACAGGCGCTTGAGCGGTTCACTGCCATCCTGCTCTATTTGGACGACCTCCTAATCGCGTCTCCCTCCATGGAGGCCGTAAAGGAGGCCAAGGCGACCCTCCAGATCCACAACTACTAGTATTGCATCGTGGCCACGGGCCGTATCCGGAAGACCAATAATGAAGCCCATGATGACGCACTCCCATGGAGTCCCAGGAATGGGAAGCTGTTGGAGGACTCCAACAGGCTTCTTCTTACTAGCCTTATTCCAAAGACATGGGTTGCATGTCATGAAATACTTACGGACATCAACGCCCCATCCTAGCCACCAATAGTGATCTGAGAGTGCCTGTCCGGCCTTTCGGGGTCCGACATGACCTGTGACCAGCGGGTCGTGGAACTGGGAGATAATGTTTGCTCAAAGTTCTCCCGAGTTTGGCACAACAACTTGTTCTCCATGCCGGAAGCTTCCTACGGCATCCACCAAGCTGTACTTGTCAAGATTTTGAGAGTCTTGAAACCAAGAATCCACACAGTATCCCATCCGGATCCTGTTTACAAAACTGTTGTAATGGATTATCTCTCGTGGTGGTTGCCACAGAGGTGCAGGGGAATCTGGTGATTGTACCATTGATGTTCCAATGGCCATAAAACACCCACCAACCTTGGTGGTTGCTTTAACTTCCACAGGCTGTCGGCTTAGTGGATCGGCCACATTGATGCATCCTGGCCGATATTCCCATGTGAACAAGAATTGGCTCAGGTATTCACTCCAATGCGCCTTTCGTCTTGACAGGTTTGGTTGCGTTTGGAAAAACACCACTGGATTATGGTCAGTCACGACCGTCACACCCCCTTGAGCACCCTTGAGGTAGCATCACCACATCTTGAAAGCGTGTACTACCTCAAGGAGCTCTTGATTCCCAGTTGTGTGCCGCGTTTCTGCGGGGATGAGCTTCCGACTCTCATACGCAACTGGGTGACCGTTCTGCATGAGGACGTCTCCGATTCCTACTACTGACGCAGCACATTGCACCTCCCATGGTTGCGATGGATCCGAAAGAGCTAGGACGGGCGCCGTGTATAGAAGCTTTTTGACTTCCAGAAAAGCGTTCTCGCAATCAGATGTCCATTCCCAACGTACCTCTTTTCGCGTGAGACTAGTTAGTGGTGCTACCAAGGTCAAATACCCTTGCATGAATGGTTAAAAGTAGTTTGCAATGCCGAGGAAAGACCGAATGTGCCTAATATTTTTGGGACGTGGCCATTCCACAACGGCTTGGACCTTTTGTGGGTCGACACGGATGCCGTCCTTGCCGACGATGTGTCCAAGGTATTTGACTCATCTTGTGCAAACTTGCACTTGCTCACTTTTGCATAGAACTTCTGTTCCCAAAGGATTGCAAGAACTTTGCATAGATGTTCTATTTTATCTTCCATTGATTTGGAGAAAACCAAGATATATTCCAGGTAAACCAAGACAAATTGTCCAAGTTGCTTGGCGAACGTTCGTTTCATTTCTCCTTGGAAGGTTGCCGGGGCATTTGTAAGCCTGAAGCATAACACTCGTAACTGATAGTGTCCCATGCGCGTTCGAAACGCGGTTTTGGGCACAACATCTTCTGTGATGCATATTTGATGGTACCCTTGAGAAAAATACAAGGACGAAAATGCTTTGGCGCCTTAGAGTTGGTCAAAAAGGTCCTCAATCCGCAGTAAGGGGAATCGATTTTTCATCGTCAGCTTGTTCAACCCCCAGTAATCCTTGCACATGCGTAAACCACCGTCCTTTTTGTTCACAAAAAGGATCGATGCACCGTACGGCGAGCTTCGATCCACCCTTTTTCAAGGTACTCTTTGATTTGGCGTTTGGCCTCTTGCCTTTCTGCAAGATTAAGGCGATACATGGATCTGAACAGAGGAGTCACCTCCGGTTGCAGCGGAATCGTGTGGCCCATGTGTCTTTCGGGTGGAAGCCGAGCTAGTGGGTCTTGGAATACATCCGACAACTCCGCCAATAGAGATTTGATCTCTTGTGGCGTGTCTTCCCTCACGTCGTCCTCCATTTTCTGCAGCTGCGCCAAGATGTATCGACAACCTTGTCGAATACGTCTCTTGACCTGCATGGCAGACAAGCTGGCATGGACTTTGAGTCGGGTCGGTGATAATTCCGTACTCGGAATCAACGCAAAGCGGCGCTATCCTTTTCAGAGGATCAAACACTTTTATTGAAAGCACATTAGAGCTTTGTTCTCACGCAGCCAAGGATCACCTGACACCATGTCAAACGGGTCAAGAAGGTTGAGTACCTTCAACGTGACACTCTATGTTTACCCTTGAATACAAATCTTCACTTTACAAGTACCAATCACGGGTATCGTACGGTTGTCACCGACATCAACCACGCCATTTGATGGCTCGTAATTTAAGCCAACTTGTCGGGTAAAACCAAGGCCAACAAAAGGGTCATCTCCTCTAGTGTCAGCAAGTACATTCACGGGAGCACCAGCTAGGTGTCTTTTGAACTACATCGTCATGTTGCCTCTACTCTTCCAAGTAAACAGGCTCGATGATGGCAAGCCGAGTTTGTGATAAACACGGAATCTGTACGACGGGCGTTGCAACTCCTATGATTCACCCACTCGAGTCCACATCTTGTGGGCACGTGTGAATTTGGCTAGCACCTTCCAGTCTTTAAATTTTACTGGGTCGAATTCCTCGAATAAAGGTACTGCGAACGTGATTGAACTCATTGCTTTGAGGGCATTTGCTTCAATCATTGTGTCACACAACTCTTGCAGAATGGTCGGTGTCGCCACCACTAAGCATGTACGATCATCCATCTCGTCCGGAGATGCAAGGTTTAGTGGAAAATGTCGGTCAGCAATCGTAGAATGCGGTTCAACAAGAGGAGAGAAAACAAAAGAGAAATTGGAACTCGTGAAAAACTCAAATTGTTTAACATCCTCATATGAAAACATGAACCCAAACTCGTGATCCACTTTTACTCCTGAGTGGTTCCCACTAACGTCACTCAGGGGTGGGGAACACCCGCCCCACGACCTTGTCTGTTACCACAGTCGGGCCCATTGTCGCGATCGCGACCCTGTCCACGGCCCTGTCCGCGGCCTCCTGCTGCACCATCCCCACGAGGTGTTGTTGCTGCAGCTAACGCCGCGACCTCTTGTCCACCACCAGCAGCCTCAGGGCACTGAGCCCTAAAGTGGCCTGGATGCATGCAGTTGTGGCAGAGCCCTTCGTGGAAGGCTGCGTTGTGACGCTCAAGCGCCGCCTGCAGCTCTTCATTCTCACGGCTGCGCTTGTTATTGGGGCCCTTGTTTCCACCAGCTTCCTTGGCTAGAGAGTTTGCGGGCTTCTTTCCCTTGACCCCGCCTCGCTGTCCAGCTGACCCACCAGCCCCTGTAGCGTCCATGTGCATGTCGCGGCCTTGTTGTGCTTGCACGTTTGGCCGTGCATCAGAGAAGTGCTTCGGGTTCGCTGAATACAGTTTGCTCATGTAGTCGCGCAACGCCCTCAAGCTTGTTCAAGCTAGACGAGCCGCTGTCGTGGTGGTCTTGTCCTTCAGCTTCTTGCTGGCGAGACCATCACGCAAGTACTCCAGCAGCATGCACCATGGGTGTTTGAAGGTCTGAGTCCCATCGCCCTCGGTGAAGCTCTTGGCTTCCTCCACGAGTGCAATGAACTCGCTCAAGTAGGATTCGAGCGAGCTACCCAGCTACCTAAAGTCCTTGATCTTGTGGAAGGCGCGCTGCGCCTCCTCACGTTGGGTGCAATTCTTATGCATGATGGCACAGAAAGCCTCCCATGGCATGGGGTGCCACTTGAGGTACGGTTGTTGTGCACTCCACTCATTGACCACATACTTGAAGAGTTTGTCTTCAAGTCGCATCGTGCCAACGTCACCCCACGGGCTAAGTGGAGCCTTGTGGGTACGTACAATGTGGTCCCTGTAATTCAGTCAGTTGGTCAACTTCATGCCCTTCCGGAAGATCTCCACACTGTGGAGGAAGGATTTTTACATGATCGGCCCCAAAGTCGTCAAGGTAGGCAAGTCGTCGCTGCCACCGGCACTGGCATCCGTAGCTTCGGCACACAGCGCTTGCTGTTGCATCCACACCTGGGTCACGATCTGCAAAGCCTTACCGAGGTCGTTGCATCGGTGGCTTGCCTCATGGGCGGCCAGGCGTTGCAGCTGGCGATCACGGTCGAGGTCCGTGATGCTCTTTCCGACGTGGGCCAGTAGGTTGGCTAATGCGAACTTGAGCTCTGATGTCATCAGAGCATTGACGATAGCCTCCAGTGCCTCGCGTTGTCCGTGCACCCTTATCCATTGCAAGAGGGTACAGTTTGCGTACACGCCTCCAAGGAGTCCCACCTTTTGGAGGAGACTGTCGTCAGCGACGACGCTCGAGTGGAAGCTGCCCTTCCCCATTGTGGCCACATCGCAATAAGGGGGGTCCGCCCCCATTCTTCCGAGTGGTGCTCTATCTCCACCGTCGGTGGTGATCTTGAGTCGGCCTGACACCTCAGCAGCAAACTCCGTGAGTCTACGACGGTCATTGCGAATTGCCTTTGCGGCGACGTTGATCGGCTCGTTCTTGCTGGAACTTCCTATGTGGCTGCTTTCAGCGCCTCTGCTGCTCTCGGCAGTCTCGTTGCCGTTGGTAGCTTCAGGCGATGCGGCGGGAGCCTTGCCCTTCTCGAGCAATCGGCTCGAGTTTGCCGCACGACGATGGCGATGGTCGCGATCCTCGTCGCCTTCACCATCGTTGGCGTCGTGCTCTTCATCGTGGTCCCCCTGCGAGAGATCCTCCTCCATCGTGTCATCCATTGCATGGAGGTCGCCCACGTGCGCGTTGATGTGCTCGTCGAGCACGTTTTCCTGCCTCCGCACACTTCTCGGTATCGCCGAGGTTGGCGTCGGTTGCCTTTGGCAGTACAGTTGCCTTTGGTGGTACGGTTGCCTTTGGGTTGGCAACCGTGTTCGTGGCGTTGGCTCCCAAAAATTGGAGTCCGCCGAGAGCTCGTGGTGAGGCCCTCACCACCTTGCCCCTGTTGGTCTTGGACGGTCCGGCACTTGCCATCTCGTTGCCCATGCAACTTACACGTGAAGGTCGTTGTGAGGATCACCCCGCAACTTAAAGGAGGAATCGCCTCGTAAAATGTTGCTCTCACAATCGGTGAGGTAATTTTAATTTTAATTTCTATTTTCCTAGGCCGCCACGTTGGCACAAGGTCGTGGGTTTGTAAGCAAAACTCTAAGCCGTGACTCATGGCACTAGGAAAGCTAAGAAAACCTAGGTAAGCAAGCAAGTACAAGGTCAAGAAGTTAAAGACTACTTTTCTTCTTGTCTTCTTATCTTCTTGTCTTCTGGTCTTCCTTGGCCTCTTCTGGTGTCTTCTTCACACACCTTGTCCCCCCTTGGAGGCACCTTTCTTGTGCTCCACAGCAATGTGACGGCCTCCAAAAATTCTTCACGTAGCGCTTTTCTCCTTTTTCCTTTTCTCTCAGGCTGTGAGAATCTCTGGTATTGGAGAAAGGCGCTGTCCCAATTTTTGGTTGAAGAGGAGTGGAAGGAGCCTTGAGAAGAGGGAAAAAAGTAGGTGGCTTTGGAGGTGGGTACTCCATATCCCGTCCCAAAAGAATCCCCTAGCCCATCGGGATGGAGAAGAGACTGTAGAGAAGAAGTCCCAAAGAAATAAAGCTCTTCTTTAGCCCTTCTTTACAACACTTCATACGCTGAAGCATAGATGTTGTAGTCCTTTCTGGCGTTTTTACTGCTGCTTGCAGTTGCCAGCGGCATTTTGTATATGTCGTAGCCGCTGTTTTGGTCGAACTCTTGGTCGCGAGGGTCGTCTAGCTCTGAGAACCACTATAACTGGTTGAGTCTCTAGCTCTTGCTCTGAAGTCGTCGTTGGAGTTCACAGAATGGCGCACCCAGTCCGTGTCAGGGGTTTACCCCCTTCGCAGGACTGAGGGGCAATTGTCATCAATGACCCAGAGCAGGGAGACTCGAATGTTTTGAGTCTCCGGAGGCCCATTTCCGTTTTTAACCCTACCCCTAGTTTTGGGACCCAAACCGGGGGTTTTGCCTTGAACTCGTGTGTTCGCACAAGTTGTTTTATTACTGTATGTCGAAGTTTGTTGCAAACGAACTTCGATTTACATTTTGATGTTCTGGCGCAAAATCGTCGCGTACGAGGCAAGCTGGCGATTTCACGCCAGTTTCTCTCGTCCCCCTCCCTCATCCTCGTTCGCTTGCTTGCAAGTGGAGCGAGTGGGGGCGAGGGCACGAGGCCACGAGGCCTTGCCCTCGAGGCACTCGTGGCGCCTCAGCAGCCGATCGGGATGAGGCCGCGATCGACAGCTGGCGGCTGGCGGCTGGCCAGCCAATGGCCGGCCGGTCTCTTGGCCAGCTGCCGGCTGGCAGCGGGCTGGCCGGCGGCCAGCAAAATGCTGGCCGCTGGCCAGCCCTCACTCACGCAAGGGGTGATGCGCAACCACCCTTCGCTTCAGCGAGGAGGGACGGGCGAACCAGCCCTCCCGCTACAGTAAGATACATTGTTTCATTTACCCTGACTCCAATACCCGTGCATTGCGTCCGCTATAGTTGGTCTAGTTGGAGCTTCTCGGTCCCTTCCCCGTAGAGACTCCCTGTAATTGGGGAAGATATGTTCTCACCGTGACTGATGACTTCACCCCGATGCAATGGGTCTATAGCCTCCACCACAAGAGCGATGTCGTCTTGGCGGTCCGCTCCATGCCTAGAAACGCCTGGCTAATACCAAAGAATGCCGGGCATTACTTGGCAATGCCTGCGTAATGCCCGAAAATGCCAGGAAATGCCTGAAAATGTCGGGAAATCCCTGGCAAGGCCATGGCAACAACCAACAATGCGTAGAAATGCATCGTAATGCCTGGCTATGCCTCCGAAATGCCCGAGAAACATTCCAAAATGCCTCGGTTATGTTTGGCAATGCCTGGAAATTCTTGGCAATGCCTGCCAATGCCTAGCAATCCCTAGGAATTGCCTGCAAATGGTTGACAATACCTTTCAATGCCTTGGCAATACATGGGAGTGCCTAGGGAATGCATGCCTATGACTGGAAATGCCTGGCTATGCCTAGGGAATTTCTGGCAATGCGTGGAAGTGCTTGGCAACGCTTGGAAATTCTTAGGTAATGCAAGGTAATGCACAGCAAGACCTGGAAATGCCTTGGCACGACCTAGCAATGCCGAAAAAATGCCCAAGCAATGTATGAATAGTACCTTTTGACGTGCATGGACAATGTCTGACAATGCCTTGGCAATGCGTAGGCAACGCTTGGTAATGTTTGGCAATACCATGCAATGCCAAGCAAAGCCGAGGTAATGCCCAGCGATGGCTGGTTATGCCTGGTAGTGCCTGGGAAATGCCTGGAAATGCCCCTACAGTGCGTACACAATGCGCGAGTAATGCATTGGAATTCCTAGCAATGCCTAGTAATACCTGGACAATGTCCATAAATGCATGGCAATTCCTAGCGATCCCTGGCAAGGCCTAGGCAATGTGTGGCAATACCTACACATTGACTAAAAATACTTGGGCAATTTGGGGCAATGCCTGGATAATGCATGGCAATGCCTGTCAATGCTTTGACAATGCCTAGTAACACCTTCCATTGCCTTGTATTGCCTGGAAATGCCTTGGAATGCGTGGGTAATACCTAGAAATGCCGAGACATTGCCTAGGCAATGCCTAGCAATGCTTGACAATGCCTGGCTATGCCTCGGCAATCTGTGACAATGCCTAGACAATGCCTAACATTGCGTGGAAAATACATCGTAATAGCTGGCAATGCTTGGGCAATTCTTGGGCAATGCCTGGGCAATGGTTGGCAATACCTGGTGCTGGTGCCAGGCATTGATCATTCATTTCCAAGCATTTTCCAGGCCTGGTAATGCATTTCCAATGCATTACCAGGTATTGTTCATGCACTGCCCTGTGTTGCTAGGTATTGCCACACACGACCAAGCATTGCCCTTACATTGCGAGGTGTTGCCACCCATTGCAAGGCATTTTCCAGGTATTTTCCATGCATTACGAGGCAGTGCTAGGCAATGCCTGGCATTGCCCAGGCATTGCAAAGGGATTACTAGACATTTTGAGGCATTGTCCAGGTATTGTCTAAGCATTGCCCAAGCATTGCCAAGGCTTTTTCAAGCTTTGCAAGACATTGCCGAGGCATTACTAGGTATTGCCTAGGTATTGTCCAAGCTAGGCCCACAGATTGCCAAGAATTGCCCTAGGTATTGCGAGTCGTTGTCCAGGCATTTCTAGGCATGTCCTGGGAGTTTCTTGACATTGCCTAGGCATTGCCAAGGCACTACCACGCAGTCCAAGCGTTTCCAGGCATTGCCACATATTGCCTGGCTTTGCCGGTATTGCCAGGCATTGCCTAGGAATTGCTAGGGATTGTCTGAGCATTGTCCGCGCATTAGCACACATTGTGAGACATTGCGCGGCATTGCCTAGGCCCTGCCCAGACGTTGCCAGGCATTGTCCAGGCACTGTCAAGGCATTGTCTAGGTATTTCCAGGAATTACCAGGCATTGCTAGGCATTGCTAGGCATTGCTAGGCATTGCTAGGCATTGTCAGGTCTTGCCTTGACATTTCCACCCACTGTGCGTGCATTGACTGGAATTGCATGGAGTTGCATAAGCATAGCCAGGCATTTCTTAGGCATAGCCAGACATTTCTTAGGCATAGCCAGACATTTCTTAGGCATAGCCAGACATTTCTTAGGCATTGCCAGACATTTCTTAGGCATAGCCAGACATTCTTAGGCAT
>SZWC01001969.1:192302-221370 GCA_023375785.1 Penium margaritaceum | reverse complement strand
CCAGACATTTCTTAGGCATAGCCAGACATTTCTTAGGCATAGCCAGACATTTCTTAGGCATAGCCAGACATTTCTTAAGCATAGCCAGACATTTCTTAGGCATAGCCAGACATTTCTTAGGCATAGCCAGACATTTCTTAGGCATAGCCAGACATTTCTTAGGCATTGTCATGCATTGCTAAGAATTGTAAAAGGCCTTGCCCAAGCATTGCTAGGCATTTTCCAGGCATTGCCAAGACATTGTCCAGGAATTGTCAAGGCATTGTCAAGGAAATACCATTCCCAAGAATTGCCCAAGCATTTCCGGTCATTACCAAGCATTGCCCATGCACTTCCATGCATTGTCAGGAATTGCCCAGGCATTACCATGTATTGCTAGGCATTTCCACACATTGCTAGGAATTTCCAAGACATTTTCCAGGCATTGCGAGGAATTTCCCTTGCATTGCCTGGTGTTGCCAAGCATTGCCTGGTGTTGTCAAGCATTGTCTGGCAATTCACAGGCATTATCTAGGCATTTCCGTGCATTTTTGGGCACGTCTAAACATTGCCCATACATTTCCATGCATTGCATCAATATTTTCACTCATTACTTGGCATTGCAAATGCATTACTGGGCATTGCAATGCATTGTCCGGGCATTGTCCAGGCATTGCCAAGTTGCGAGAAAAGCCATGGACACCTCGTTACACAAGTATGACCAGGAATTTCCAAGCATTGTCCAGGCATTCTCAATCATTGCCAAGCATTTACAAGCATTACCAAGCATTGCCCAGGCATTGTCCAGGCATTGCCAGGTATATTCCAAGCATTACCAACATTGCCAAGCATTGTCTAGGTGTTGCCAGGCATCCCCATGCACTGCCACACAATGATAGGCTTTGCCATGCATTGACCTAGCGTTGCCCAGGCATTGTTTGGCATTGATGGGCATTGCCAGACATTACCCAAGCATTACGAGGCATTGCATGGACATTGCAAGGCATTACCCAAGCATTACCAGTGATTGTCAGACATTGTGCAGGCAAAGCAAGGCATTGCCAAACATTGACCAGGCATTGTCATGCATTGCCAGGGCATTGCCAAGGCATTCCCAGGCATTACAATGCATTTCTAGGCATTGCCTAGGCTTTTCCGAGCATTGTGAGGCTTGCTTAGGCATTGCTCCACATTGGCAAGAAGGGCCAGGCTTTGCCCAAGCATTGCCAAGGCAATCCTAGGCATTGCCAATACTTTGCCAGGCACTACCTGACATTGTCTAGGTATTGCCAGGCATTGCTGGGCCTTTCCACGCATTTCGAGGCATTTTTAGGCATTGCCTGGCGTTGCCCAAACGTAGCCGGGCATTGTCAGGCTTTGTCAAGGCATAGCCAAGCATCGCAAATAATTTCCTAAGCGTTTCCCATGCATTGCCAAGTGTTGGCCAGGCATTGCTAGGCATTGCCCAGGCATTTTCCAAGCATTGCCTATTACATCCACGCATGGCCAAGGAATTGCAAGGCATTGTTAGGCATCACCCATGCATTGCTAGGCATTACCAGGATTTTCCAGGCATTGCCAAGTATTACAAGGCATTTCCCTAGCAATGCCATGTATTTCCAGGCATGGACCAGGCATTGCTAGGCATTATCCACACATTGCGAGGCATTGCCCCTAAAGCGCAAGGGGGTGCTAGGTATTGCCCAAGAATTGGTACAAATTGTCCAGGCATTGCCAGGAATTGCCAAGGCATAGCCAGGGACCACCGAGGTCATTTTATGGCATTGCCAAGCATTTCCAAGTATTGCCAAGTATTGCCAAGTATTGCCCAAGCATTGCCAAAAAAATCACAGACATTGCTCAAGCATATCCAGGAGTTGTCACGCATTGCCAAGGCATTGCCGGGAATTTCCTAGGCATTGCCACCTATTTTCCAGGTATAGCCATCCATTTCCCAAGCATTGCCCATGCATTGTCGAGGCATTGCCAGGCATTGCCCAAGCATGGTCAGGCACTACCCAGGCATAATGAGGCAATGCCCATGCATTGTCCAGACATTGGCCAGACATTTTGAGGTATTGCCAACCGTTGCCCAGGCATTGCCAGGCATTGCCAGGCATTGCCCAAGCATTGCCCAAGCATTGCCAGCTATTACCATGTATTTTCCACGCTATGTTAGGCATTGTCAAGGCATTGCCACAGATTGCCAAGGCATAGCCAGGAACTGTCAGGCATTGCTAGGCATTGCCTAGGCAATGTCTCGGCATTTCTAGGTATTACCCACGCATTACAAGGCATTTCCAGGCATTACAAGGCAATGGAAGGCGTTACTAGGCATTGTCGAAGCATTGATAGGCATTGCCATGCATTATCCAAGAATTGCCTCAAATTGCCCAAGCATTTATAGTCATTGTGTAGGTGTTGCCACACATTGCCTAGGCCTTGCTAGGGATCGCTAGGAATTGCCATGCATTTCCGGACATTGTCCAAGTATTACTAGGCATTGCTAGGAATTCCAATGCATTAGTCGTGAATTGTGTAGGAATTGTAGGGGCATTTCCAGGCATTTCCCAGGCACTACCAGGGATAACCAGCCATCGCTGGGCATTACCTCAGCTTTGCTTGGCATTGCATGGTATTGCCAAACATTACCAGGCGTTGCCTACGCATTGCCAAGGCATTACCAGACATTGTCCACGCACAGCAAAGGTACTATTCATACATTGCTTAGGCATTGTTTGGGCATTGCTAGGTCGTGCCAAGGCATTTCCACGTATTGCTGTGCATTACCTTGCATTACCTAAGATTTTCCAAGCGTTGCTAAGCACTTCCAAGCATTGCCAGAAATTCCCCAGGCATAGCCAGGGACTTCGAGGCATAGGCATGCATTCCTCAGGCCCTGCCATGTATTGCCAAGGCATTGAAAGGTATTTTCAACCATTTGCAGGCAATTCCTAGGGATTGCTAGGCATTGGAAGGCATTTCCAAGCATTGCCAGGCATTGCAAGGCATTGCCCAGGCATTGCAAGGCATTGCCCAGGCATTATCCACACATTGCCAGGCATTGCCCCTTAAGCGCAAGAGAGTGCTAGGTCTTGTCCAAGCATTGGTACACATTGTCCATGCATTGTCGAGAATATCCAAGGCATAGCCAGGGATCACCGAGGTGATTTTAAGGCATTGTGAAGTATTGCCAAGTATTGCCAAGTATTGCCCAAGCATTGCCAAAGTTTTCACAGGCATTGCTCAAGCATATCCAGGAGTTGTCACGCATTGCCAAGGCATTTCCAAGAATTGCCTAGGCTTTGTCGCGTATTGTCCATGCATATCCATCCATTTCCCAGGCATTGCCCATGCATTGTCGAGGCGTTGCGAGGTACTGCCAGGCATTGCCCAAGCATGGTCAGGCACTACCCATGCATAACGAGGCATTGCCCATGCATTGTCCAGACATTGGCCAGACATTTTGAGGTACTACCGACCGTTGCCCAGGCATTTGCACGCATTGCCCAAGCATTGCCCAAGCATTTCCAGCTATTACCATGTATTTTCCACGCTATGTTAGGCATTGTCCAGGCATTGCCACAGATTTCCAAGGCATAGCCAGGCATTGTCAGGTATTGCTTGGCATTGCCTAGGAAATTTCTAGGCATTTCTAGGTATTGCCCACGCATTACAAGGCATTTCCAGGCAATACAAGGCAATGGAAGGTGTTACTAGGCATTTTTGAAGCATTGACAGGAATTGCCATGCATTATCCAGGCATTGTCTCAAGTTGCCCAAGAATCTCTTGTCATTGTGTAGGTATTGCCACACATTGCCTAGGCCTTACCTAGGATCGCTAGGAATTGCCATGCATTTATGGACATTGTCCAAGTATTACTAGGCATTGCTATGAATTCCATTGCATTACTCGTGAATTGTGTAGGCATTGTAGGGGCATTTCCAGGCATTTCCCAGGCACTACCAGGCATAACCAGCCATCGCTAGGCATTACCTCGGCTTTGCTTGGCATTGCATGGTATTGCCGAACATTACCAGGCATTGCCTATGCATTGCCAAGGCATCACCAGACATTGTCCACGCACAGCTAAGGCATTATTCATGCATTGCTTAGGCATTGTTTGGGCATAGCTAGGTCGTGCCAAGGCATTTCCAGGTATTGCTGTGCATTGCCTTGCATTACCTAAGAATTTCCAAGCGTTGCCAAGCACTTCCAAGCATTGCCAGAAATTCCCCAGGCATAGCCAGGGATTTTGAGGCATAGGCATGCATTCCTCAGGCCCTGCCATGTATTGCCAAGGCATTGAAAGGTATTGTCAACCATTTGCAGGCAATTCTTAGGTGCCTGGCATTGCTCATTAATTGCCATGTGCAATGAATGGCACAAGTACGCAGCAGCAGCAGTCTGCAGCAGCGACAGCCACAGGCAACGGCAGCGAGCAGTGGCAGCAACAGCCAGCAGCAGTTGCATGCAGCTGCAGCAGCGGATAGAAGTAGCAGCTTGCAGCAGCCCGCAGTAGCAGCAGCCCGCAGGAGCAGCTTGCAGCAGTAGCCGCCTGCACCAACAGCCTACAGCAGCAGCCCGCAGCAGTAACGAGCAGCAGCGGCGGCAAGCAGTAGCTGCAACAGCGTGCAGCAACAGTAGCAGGCTGCAGCAACCATAGTAGCGAGCCGCAGCACTAGCCAGCTGCATCAGCAGCAGCAGCGAGCAGCTGCCGGCAGCAGCCAACAGTGGCAGCTTCTCCTCGCTACCCGCAGCGAGCAGCAGCCCGCTGCTGCCAGCAAGCAGCAGCTCGCTGCCAGCGAGCAGCAGCCCGCTGCTGCTACTGAGCAGGAGCTTGGTGCCATCGAGCAGCAGCCCGCAGCAAGCAGCGGACAGCTGCCCGATGTGACAGACGAAAGAAGAGAAAAAAAATCCTCCCACCCCACCAGCTTTGCTGCCGCAGCCGAAACAGCTGCCTTTGCTGCTGTAGTAGCCACAACAGTTGTAGCAGCCCGCAACAGCATTTGTTGCTGCTTCAAGTACAGCCGCAACAGCAGTAACAATAGGAGCAGCCGCAGTTGCAAAAATAGTAGCACCCGTAGCAGTAGCAGCCGCAGCAGTAGTAGTAGTAGCAACAAGAGTAGCAGCAGCAGCTACAGCAGCAGCAGCAACAGCTGTAACAGTAGTAGCAACAGCACCAATAGCACCAATAGCAGCAGCAGCTGCAACAGCAGCAGCAGCAGCAGCAATAGGATCTACAGCAACAGCCCCAACAACTACCACTGCTGAAGTCAGCATCCCACTGCTGACGTCACTGATGACGTCCTCAACTCACAAAAATACAACAAAAAATGGGGACAAGCACAGGGGGAAGGAAACCTAAGGGTGCAAGACATCCATCGCCCTTAGCTGACATCATTGCTGACGTCAGTACAACAAGAAAAACAAGACAATGGGGCATCAAACCATGGCTGGTAGCCCCATTGGGGAGGGGTCCTCTTGTGTTGGGGGGACCCCCACTCCCCCTTATTTACAACGGTTGCAGTAGAAACAGCAGCAGCAGCAGCAACAATACCCCAGTGAACTTTGATTTCGATATTAACTATTTTTGCCATGGTCCATTTTCGTCGAAAAAGGGTTTTCGTCGAATTCAAAAGTACCATCAAAAGAATTCCAAAATCAATTCGTCGAATTCAAGGTTCCACCTACGTGTTTTGGTACAAACCATGCCCAGGTTCATTTTCGTTCCAGTCTAGTTCATTGTACGTACTTAACAGTAACATTCTCTGACGCAGACATATTCGACGAGTCCTGGCATGAACATCTGCGAATCGATCACGTACAACTTGGTCGTGGACACAAGAGACAAAAGAAGAACAGGACGTACCGAAGTCGAGAGAAACGACAAAAAAATGATCTTCAAACATGAGAGAACATGTCAGCAACAACACATGAGCAATCATACCACATAGTCGTCTTGCACTATGGGGTCATGGTGGAACAACAGTTGTCCTGCGAATGGTGCCGCCGCTCTCTGGAATGCAGGCTCAAACACCCGCGGAAACTTACAACGACCCCATGCGTTTTTGACCATGGGCTTAGAGTCACAAACGTACATCCAGGCATCATAGAACCATCCACAAACAACCTCTTTTAGTACCCCCATCCCAAGATGCATGCTCCCTCCCTCCCTCGAACGTTCAGTCCCCCACTCCGAAAACAGCTCCTCCAGCTTGTTCTTGAGCGGGCGGATAATGCCTACGTCAACAGGCTGCGCTTTGGGGGTACATCCGACAGGGATGTAAACCATGTGCATGTACGGGAAATTATCCCGAAGCCACTCCTGGAACGAGCTACAGCATTGCGGACGCCAAGTGTCCAATACGAGAAGGATGTGCGCATCGCCCTCTCGAACCCCTAGCGCCTTGCACGTTGTCCGGTGGTACGGGTGGACGATGTTACGGACCCACTGCCTCGTCGTGTCTCCATTGGCCCAGTGCGATTGGGTGAACGTGAGATCCCAACCGGCATCCGTCAAGATGTCACCGTTCGGACCATGGGGGAGACAGCGCTGAGTTTTGCCACCGAAGATGAGCTGCATGGGAAAGAGGCCGCCGGTCATCGTCGACATCACGACGGTAGTAATCTGCCGCTTATCCTCCAGACCGATGATGCCGACATCCGACGACCCGTGTGGTGCGCATGTGTGACCTGCTGCCGGCATGAGCTGAACGCCCGTGTGGTCGGCGTTCAGCACCATAAACGGAGAAATCCCGTACAACGTCACCATGCACGTTGCACGACGGTGCATCGTCAGCACCTGTGCCTCCCAGTCTTCCAAAACCTTCTGCGCAGCTGTCGTTGCTGAGCGCCACGCCCATCCGAGCTCTTTCGCGATGAATTTGCGAATCCACGTCCAGCTGAAAGCGTGCAACTGCAACCGCTCATCAGGGGCATGCAGCGCGACAATGCCTCGGATTTCGCGCCGGATGCCCTTTGAGTTCAGGGCGTGGCCGGCTTTGCGAGCGGCGGCGAGTCGAGCTTTCATTGCCTCCATGAGCTCGGGCTTATTTGCGAGCCATGCCCGCTTCCCTCCGCACCCATGCAGCCTCTTCTTCAAGTTTTTTGGAGCCGATGGACCGGCGGCGATGGAGGCGATGACTTCTGCTTCATACTGGAGCCTGAGCACTTTTGTGCCGTCCACGAACCACTCGTGGACGGTACTCGATGCGAGGGCATCAAAAACCAAAAACCCGTCGGGCGTGCGGAACGTCCGTTTCAAGTGCTGAACGGCTGTGTAGGCACTTCCATGGCTTTTACAAGGTTTATGAATCCGTAGGAAGTGGCCGCTTCCAAACCAATCGTTGTAGCGGCCCCTTTTGCGACTCCTGCAGCCGCCGGACGAAGACCCGGTTGTCGTCGGCTGCGTTACAATGAGCTGTAGACACTCTGTGTCCGTAGAATTGTCACTTGATTGCTCACTGTCGCTGCTGCTGCTGCTGTGTGAGCAGCTCGATGTTGACGAAAGCTGCTGAACCGACGGTTGGATGGGCGGATAATTCTTCGATGCAGCTGTTGGTCCACCAAAATCAGGGATCGGATGGGGCCTGTTGCCAGATGGAAGCAAGCCGTCGCTGATGACGATGCCTGCAGAATGAGACCTCCGCTGCATCGGTGGGCGGGACTTCTTGGAAGGGGGGTAGACAGCTGGCCCTTTTCCCTTTTCAGCCGTAGTAGGCGGGCGACGCACGGGGCCCACTTCGGGAGAGCCTCGTGGCTGCTCTGGCATGCTACCCTCTCCCTTGTTGACGTTAGAAGGACCCGCTCTAGGACAGTAGTTCCACACGCGTGGCGTAGTTTCATACATGGTGAATGTCTCTGACAGCTTGCGTTGACCAGCTCCCTCCTGGACAATGACGAGCGGGATGTTTGAGGGAAGGGCGAGTGGTGATGCCTGCTTATGTTGATCCGGAGCCTCCCTCTCTGGATAGAGGGAGTATCCCTCTGGTGAGGGACTCGGTTCCTCTCAGTCGTCTAAGGTTAGTGCCACCCTCTTGCGAGGACGGCCAACAGGACGGAGAGGCAGGGGGGCACGTGCAGGTGGGCCGTGCCTGGCCGCCTGCATGAGACGTCGCGTACGCTCTTCCAGGGTAACCTTGCTCAGAAAACGGTCCATGATGAGTGGTCAGGTGGCAGACTGTGATAGTGTGACTAGTACTGTCGAGCGACACTAAAGCATGCACGGAAAGCCTTCCACAACCCGATGCTCCGTGCTTCGGCCACATACAACATACGCAGCCGTGGCACGATACATTGGATGTGGTTTGCGCCATTTCTGCCCGTTGTACGTTTGGATGGGTGATTCGAGAGTCCGATTTTTAAAACGGTCGTCGCTTTTGTCAAAATGAAATAGCAGGTCGTTGAACATAACCGAACACGCTCGGTCGTTGAATTTAACGATCCATCCCCCCATTTTTGTCGATTACAAAAAAACCCCTAAAATAATTGCAAAAGGGTAAAAAACTTGTTGAACAAATTATGGCATACCTCAGTCGTCGAATTCAAAGTTCACTGGGGTAGTAGCAGAAGCAGCAGTAGCAACGACACCAGCAGAAGGAATAGTAGCAGTAGGAGCAGCAGGAGTACCAGGAGCAGTAGTAGCAACAGGAGCAACAACATCAGCAATAGTAGTAGTAGAAGCAGTAGCAGCAGCAGCAAGAGCAGCAGTAGTAGCAGCAGAAGGAATAGCAGCAGCAGTAGCAGCAGCAGCAGCCCTCTGGCATCGTTGGCGATGACCCTGACCCCTCGCTGCTCTTCAGCAACAGTTCACCGTCCTAACGCAACAGCTTACGGCACTGCAGTCGTTGGTCTCTCGGACTGCTACTAGTGCGCTGCCATCCTTCAACCCTCTAGGGATGAAGGATGGCAGCTTGTCCTCTCGTGAGGTATGCCAACCCAGCTGTGCCTACTGCCATGCACTACGTGGCGCAGCAGCAGACTTAGTACCAGCAGCAAACAGTGACCTCCGTCCTTGGCCCCACTCTTGGCGCCGGCCGCAGGAAAAAGGACTTCGAGACGCGTCTGTCGCCAATGCTTTAGGCCGGTGAGGAGTTATGGAGCTGGGAGCTTTGCTTCCTGATTTGGGCATAGGGTGAGGGCCTGTGGGCATACTAAACCCTGCCGTATGACGCCACCCTGGCCGACCAGTTATATGACGCTGTTTGTGCCGTCCGTGCTCTAGTCCCTGTTGCCCTACCGGCTTCCCGCCTCGCCCTCAAGCCCTTCTTAGGCCACTTCACTGCTATCGCCACCCCAGACCCTGAAAACGAGTGGCACGTTCTCACTCGTCCCCATCGCGTGTCCAGCGAGGCTGAGACCAGCCGCATGCTATGGGAGTTCAACACACTGCACATGGGGGAGACCGAGACGGTCACCTTCTACTGGCCGCGGGTGGAGGACATCCTTTGTCGCCTCGGGACCTCTGCCCCACCTCCTCTGGCCGCGCTCCTCACCATCAAGCGTAGTGCCACCGACACACACGCGGACGTCTTTTTCCACTACTCTCACAACGTCCTCTCCACCATGGCAGCCCAGGGCACCCTCATTCCTTGGGCATATGAGCTCTTCCTCCACATTGAGGAAGCTCGTCTTGAGTCCCGCCTCCAGCGCACGGAGGCTCTTGCCTCCCCTGCCGTCGCCTCCGTGGTCGTCGTCTCCCCCGTCGCAGCTACCTCATTGTCATCGGGGAAGAAGAAGCGTCGGACCAAGAAAGACAAGGGTCAGCAACAGCAGCAGCAGCGGCCATCAACCGGGTCCAGCGATGGAGGCTCGGCCTGCCACAACTGTGGCCAGCCCGGGAATGGGTGGTACATGTGCCCTCTGCCGACGGACGAGGCGTGCATCATCGCCACCATGCATCGCCAGCGGGAGTGCCGTCTCTCCTCTGCCACCGTAGCAGTCGCTCAATCTGACACTTTGGCCTCATCCAGCAGCTCCACCACTCCGGTTGCTTTGCCAGTCCAGCCGACACCAGTACCCCAGCAGTCGGCGCCGGCACAATTGTCCTTCTACAAGGGCGCCGGCGCCATCTCCTTGCACTCCGTCTACACTCCTGGGTCGTCCTCCCGTGAGAATTAGTTGGAGCAGTTCATCGAATTCCAGCTCGGCCTGCCTCGCCCACCTCTCGAGGGAAGTGCGAGTTGCATCACTTCCTGCTCTCCTGCCCAACCCTGCATGACTGAGATTGAGCTACGGTCGTGTCCTGTTTCCTCATCTGTATCGTCGTTCCCCATGGCCTCCGCTACCCCTTCCCATGACGACGTTGCATGGCTTTACGATTGGCAGTCTCGGTTCACGCCTCCTTCCAACGCGTCCGCGTCCCTTGCTTGCTGCCATGTGACCGTCAGCGATCTGACGACCCCGGTCTAGGTCCCTGGCAAGACCTACTATAGTGATCTTGATATTTGTTTTTTTCAAAAAAGGAGTTTATGTGTTCCACATTTTCGTTCAAGGAATTGGCCAAAGTAATTATTCGGGTGGCACCTTAGTATTCGTTCAACAAAAACGTGTGTTCCTGATATTCGACGACAAACCGGTACAACTCACACAGCGAGCTTCCAAGGGGGATGAATCTCACGTCCGACGTACGTCCTTTGTGCCCCTTGTTTACCGAGGAACCGCACTTCACACGTACGCAAGTCGACACGTGGGAATGGCCTAGCGTCCTCTGTTACTTTCTGTGCCAGGTACGCTGCGCGAATCGACATGAACTTATGGCCGATGTTTGACATCTAAAAAAACCAATACTTGTCATGTGCTCTGCGCTGCGCCATCAAAAGTGACCACCTGTAGATCCTATGCTTTCAAATGCGCTACTAGAGAATCTGTTGCTCATCAGTCATCCTGCCATTTGTCCAACCGAATCAAGTCCACTCTCCCCAGCCACAAGCATGGAGCGCTTTTTGCAGAAAGTGTCTCCGGAGGAGCGCTCTCGTCGTATCTCGGCGGCTGTCTGCCAAGGCCCACCTGCCCATCCGCCTCCTCCCAGGAGGCCCGTGGGGAGACCTCGTAAGGTCAGTGTTCTTGCTGCCGATGCGAGTCGATCACCCATTACGGCATGCAACACGTCATTCACTTCAGTGTATGACGAGGACGCACGGTCGGTGATTTCTCCACTATCCATTACGAGCACAGTACCACTTGTTTTGTGCACGCCGCCGGTTGCTTCACGTCAACGTCGCATTGACGGCGTGGGTTGCTCCAAGGACCACGAAGCAAAGGCCATTCGCATGCAGCAGGAGGAGCAGCAGCAAAAGGAACAGGAGCAGAAGCAACCGAGTGCTCCGACCCCTTGTTGTCCACCTACGTATGAGGAGAAAGGCAAGGCCAAGGTGTCAGACGACAGCCCAACACCACGCAAGGACGCTGCGAGTGCGCGTGGCACACCAGTGACTCGGATGCGATCTAGAGTACTGCGCATCCATACCACACCAGCTGCTGCATGCAACGGAGACAGCGACGACTCAACCGTCAACGTTTCAAGCGATGAAGACAGTAGCGCCAGTGCGGACAGCTGCAGCGACTGCAGCGGTAGCGACAGTGACAGCGCCACGTCAGATGATCGACCCGACGACAACACGAACACAGAGGTGCTTGCAATCCAACTGTCCTATGCAACGACATCATGTGACAGTGGGAGCTGAGCGTCCTCGTCAAAGAGGGGCCCGTATTGCGACTGGTTTGGTAGTGGTCATTTCAGGACCATCTACCAAGCCATGAAAGAGCACAAAATGGCGTACAGTGCCGTGAAGCATCTGCGCCAAACCTTCTGTACCCCTGACGGACATTGCGTCTACGATCGACTATCACCATCAACGGTCGCCGGGTGGTTCGAGACGGGTACCCTCGTCGTCAAGCCGCAGTACAAGGATGCGGTTCTAGCTTCACTGGCATCGATGGTGAGCACACCCATCTCCAAGAACCGCAAGCGTAAACAGGGGTACCAGGGGAAGCAGGTGTGGCTTGCATCAAGGCCCGAGATTGTGGAAGAGATCAAGGCCGTTCTTCAAGATGCACGTACGGCTGGAAATGCATTAAACAGTAAGACCATCCGAAAGGAGATCCGCGGGGTCATCGTCCGCCACGCGCCAGATGAACTGCACGACCTTGGCACACGAGCTTTTGGTCGCCCGTGGGTGAGGAAGTTTGTTAAAAAAGTTTTGGGATGGTCATGGCGTTGCGGCACTACGGCGGCACAGAAACTGCCTGCGGATTGGGAGCAGCGCGTCCTAAAATTCCATCAATGCTGAGCTCTCATGGTCAACCTGTACAACATTAAACCGTTCTTTGTTGTGAACGGTGACCACACTGGGATCCAACTCATGCCGAGCGCTGACCACACGTACGCACCCCAGGGTTCCAAGGACGTGGGTATCCTTGGGCTGGACGATAAGCGCCAGATCACGGCGCTCATCTCCTACAACATGACAGGGGAAATGCTCCCCATGCAGCTGATTTTTGGAGGGCGGAGCAAGCGGTCACTCCCACGTGGACCCAACGCGCGTCGTCTGACCGGCACTGGTCATCTGCTTACCTTCACGCCCAACCACTGGACGAATGGCGAGACGACGAGGGAATGGATCCGGGGGGTAGTCCAGCCGTACTATAGCCGCATGTGCGCGGAGTTGCGCATCATTGAGGGACAAGCGGACATGCTGCTTGTGCTGGATACATGGCGTCCGCATGCATGCGCCTCTTTCCAGCAGTGGATCATGCAAAACTATCCGCACATGCACACCTGCTACGTTCCTCCTGGGTGCACACCCAAGGCGCAACCGTGCGATGTTGGCCTCATGCGCCCGTTGAAGAACAAGATTGAGGAGCTGTATGCGGCATGGGGCACTAACCACACACGCATAGGACTAGCCACTACCATAGGCACGTCCATGTTGAAAGAGGAGGCGTGCGGGTGGTTTTCTGATGCATGGCAGTTCATAAAAACTAAGGACATGGTCAAGGCGGCCTGGTCAAAGACAGGGTTCCCTCCAGTGTTCACGGAGGGCTTTCAGCGAGATGCCGCGCCATTCATTGGGGAGCTCCTCTTTGCAAAGGACCCGATGGAAGAGGAGGATGTTGTAGTGTGAGAAATGTGTTGGACCATGGATGTTTCCAGTGTAGCTTCCAGTTCTTGCTGACATCACCAATCTGTTGTCGTGTTCGATGTTTTCCAATGTTACCTCGTAGACAATGTCCGACCTCACTGCAACGCGAACATTTTCCACTTCGACGAATTTCGTCAAAATCTTTTGCTTCTCGTGTCTCCACGTGTGCACACACATACGAGGGACAGAATAGTTTTATGTAACGAACCCAGGACTTGACAGAAAAGTTTATATTCTGCTCACAAAAGAATGACTTAGGTGGTACCTAAGGAATTCGATGAAAAAAAATTCGTTGAAGCCAAGGCACCCAAAAAATGTTTTTGATCGAATATCAAGATCAGTAGGGTAGATCATCGACTCTGGGGCCACACATCACATGAAGACCTCTCGTGAGGCCTTAAGTATGCTCGGTCTTGTTGGCGATGTCTCTCGTGTCCAGACATATTCCGGACAGATGTTGCCTGTCCATGGTGTTGGCGTCGTTCGTTTCCGTGGTCCTTCTGGTGACGTCTTTCTGACCGATGTCCTCTTCGTCCCTGGTCTCGAGCTCAGCCTCTTGTCCGTCACTGACCTTGACCGCATGAGCATGGACGTTGTACACTCGCGTGACGTTGGCACTGTGTCGCTGCGTCCGTCTGGTCTTGTCGTACTACACGCCATCGCTCGTGGCAACCTGTGGCATGTACCTCGTCTCTCCTCCTCTCCTTCTGTCTCCTCCCAGTCGGCCGCCACAGGCCATGTGTTTGTCACCAGTACACTTTCTCCTCATCACACTCGCCTCTTGCACCACCGCCTCTGGCACATCCACTCTGCCGCCGTAGAGAGCATGCTCCGCATCCAGCCAGCCAAGGGCCTTGACCCAGAGAATTTCCCCCTCCCGTGCCCCACTAAGTGTATTGATTGCGCTCAAGGGAAAATGCACCGGTCCACGTACCCTTTGTCTTCCTCCCAGACGTCCACCCCTCTCGACCTTGTCCATTCCGACGTCATGGGCCCTCTCCCCACCAAGTCCATTGGCAAGCACGACCGTTATGTCCTCAACCTCACTGACGATTATTCTCGCTACCGTTGGGTCTTCTGCCTCCGACAGAAGAGCGATGTTGCCCCAACTATCCGGGACTGGCTTGTCGTCGCGGAGCGCGAGTGTGGCCGCTCTCTTCACCCTTTTTGCTCTGATCGCGGTGGTGAGTACATGGGTGAGGCCACAACCTTTCTCTCCTCCCGCGGGATCCACCATGAGACATCCTCGCCCTACACACCCGCCTAGAACGGTGTCTCCGAACGGTAGAACCATACCATGGCCAATGCCGTCCGCAGCATGCGGGTCGAGTCTGGTCTTTCCGATTGCTTCTACTTTGAAGCCATGGCCTATATGACCTGGGTTTGGAGCCGGATTCCCCACGGTCCCTTTCCCTGCCAGTCCACGCCGTACCAGCATTGGTGCGGTCAGCGCGGTGACCTCCGCCCGGCTCGTGTCTGGGGTTGCGTGGCCATTGTGTGGCTGCCCGTCCCGCAGCAGGGCGGCAAGCTTGCCCCCCGCAAATGTCCCTGCACCTTCCTCGGTATCTCTCGTCAGTCCAAGGCCTGGCGCTTCAGGGATCCCTCCCGGCACTGCATTGTCGAGTCCTGGGATGCCCTCTTCTTTGAGGACCTGTTTCTTCGCGACCTCATTCGCTCCGGCTCGTCCGTGTCTATCCTGTCGCAGGGGGGAGTGGTGAGTCCGTCCTCCGTTCTGCCACTTCCGGGTGAAAGATCCCTTAGTCCCTTTGATCCGGCAGTCCCAAACGCGTCCGTTGGTCCCTCCAGGTCAGCAGCCCCAGTTGCGTCCGCTGGTCCCTCCAGGCCGTCAGCCCCAGTCGCGTCCGCTGGTCCCCTTGGGCTATTAGCCCTAATCCCATTTGCCAAACCCTCCGGGCCGGCAGTCCCATTCGCGTTCGCTGGTCCCTCCGGATCGGCAGCCCTAGTTGCGTTCGCTGGCCCCTTCGAGCCAGCAGCTCTAGTTGCACCTGCTGGCCCTTCCGGGCCAGCAACCCCGGTCGCATCTGCCGGCCCCTCTGGGCCAGCAACCCCGTCCGCCTTCTTTGGCACGTTGGACTCAGTGAAATCTCCTGCCCTGCCACGCTACACACGTGGCCCAGGCGTCAGCCTCTGACCCAGACCGTCGGTGAGCGCGTAGACCGTCGCACCGTGCTCAGTGGCATCTCGACCCCCCGTGGCCCCACGTGTCCCTTCCACTTCCACGGTTGGTAGTGGGGACCCTGGCTCCAAGGCCTTCGGCTTGACCACCTCGGCCATCATTGCTGACCTTCACCCGGGCTCCGCATTAGGCTACGCCATGCTTTATCACGAGCATCGGTACATTGTCGTGGTTGCACTCTTGCGCATCCCACCTGGGGCTCGAGATACACACTCTCTCTCAGTCTACTCCATAGCACGCCTAGAGGACCCAGCCACACCGCGCGAGGCACGAGCATCTCCTGAGGCTGCACATCAGGACGCTGCCTGCGTCGATGAGATCGTTGCTATCTGAATGCACCATGTGTATGACCTCGTTGACCTTCCTCCAGGTCGGAAGGCCATTGGCACCAAGTGGGTCTTTCGGCGCAAGTGGAAGCCCGATGGGTCCTTGGACAAGTACAAGGCCCGCCTTACAGCCAAGGGGTTTTTCCACATTCCTGGGGTCGACTACAACCAGATTTTTGCCCCAGTTGGCCGGTTCCCTACTAGCCGGGCGCTCTTCAGCTTGGTCGCCCAGCATGGGTGGGAGCTGCATCAGATGGATGTGAGCAACGCCTTTCTCCACGGTTCACTGGAGGGTGCATTCCCCAGGCTTCGACAATGACACTTGGAGAGTCTGGCCACTGCGTAAGGCCCTGTATGGCCTGAAGCAGTCGCCTCGGTACTGGAACCAAGAAACTAGTAGAACGCTCCTTCGTGGCGGGCTCCAATGCAGAACCGCTGACCCTGCACTGTTTGTCAGTCCACGAGGCCAGACTTTTGCCGCTTTTCTGGTTTACGTTGACGATCTCCTCATTGCGTCGCTAGACACGGCTGCCATCCAGCGTGTCAAGGACTTGTTGCACGCCGCCTACCACATGAAGGGTCTCGGATCTTCCAGAGTCTTCCTGGACATGAAGCTCGAGCATGATCGCTTCCAGGGCATCCTGCACATCCACCAGGCTGCCTATGTCCACCCGCTTTGCAGAGGACCTGCCACTCGTACCAAGCGCATCCTCAACCCATGTCACCCGACGGTCAGGTGAAGCTGAAGAGTCCTGACCCAGGTGTTGTGGGGGAGCCAGTTGACCATGTACCTGCAAGTCATCGGGTCACTGATGTTCCTGGCGACGATGACGCACCCAGACATCGCATTTGCCGTCAACCTCATGGCCCAGTTTTCTTAGGAGTCGCGTCATCTCTCCTGTTAATTCATGCCCTTTCTCCTTCTCACACATGTGTCCTTGGGTGCGCAGGGCATGGTGATCCCGAGATCAGTGGAGAATCATGCTAAGATCAACTATTCCTGAAGGATTGTGCACCGGGATCGCTCTTAGGCTCCGTGACTCCCCTTGGCGTGGTCTCATGCCCTCCACCCACATTGGCTGCTCCAACCGTCTCCCATCGGCATCGAAGACTCAGGATTTATTCCCTAGTTGATTGATCTTGCTTCTGTAGAATTTCTCTACTGTGCTTGAGCATTTTGCTACTCACCTCAGGACTCGGGTTTGGTTGGGTGTGTGTGTTTCATTACGTGCCTAGCTCAAACAGGGCATAGTGAAAATTAGGGAAGGGTTGACATGAAGGGCGAGTTTGCCCTCGGCCAATGCAGCGAGCGAGCGAGCAAGGCAGGCCTCGCTCACTCGCTTGCTCGCTGGCACGCTGGCCACGCGAGGTTCGAAAGTCGAGCCTCGCTCCCTCCCCCTCTAACTCGCTACCTCCAGACACTTAGTTTTTTTTTTCTTCGAAACTGACGCCATGGATTTTCAGGGCTAGCGCACTCATACGTTCACCTTTTGACGTGATTCCAGTTTCATTTGAAAGGAAGTAAGTCCCTCATGGTATCAGAGCCCAGTCGACAATCTGTCAGCTTTAACAGCCAAAAGCTGTTAAAGCTGACAGATCCGGGCTTGCGAAGCTGACTGCTGCGATGACGTGAGGGAAAAACGTTGACCCCTTAAGGGCCGACGCGGCCTGCAGCGCCAACGGACAGCTTGCGCACGACCAGTGCATGGTCAGTGAGGTCGCCCAGGGCTGTGGATGCCGCTGGAGCAACGTTTGAATGAGAAAACGATGAATGAAGTGAAGAGGGGGAAGAAGGGGGCGATGCAAGGGATGCCGCCAGCCCTCTCTTAGGACGGTCTGGGGGCAAGAGAGCTAGCCCAGGTGAAGCTTAGGCGCTAGTGCGTGGAAGTTGGGAGACATTTGCCAAACGCACGATGTTGGAGCCGCAAGTAAGCAATGGGGACCGCGCCGACGGCGACGGTCACCCAAGTGCTAACGAGGGTCGTTCTGCCGGCGGCCAGGGAACTACCTCAGGAGCGGTGACGTGGCAGGATATAGACCAACTTGGTTTTAATCGTGACCTCACAACGCCCGCTCTCGGGACCCGTGACTTTCTCACGTGGAAGGAGCTCTTTCTTTCGTGGGAAGAGGAGCACGGACTCGAGGATTGCTTCCTCGAGTCCCCTGCTGCAGAAATCAGTGACAGGAAGTTGCTGATAGCCAACAACGCCCTTGTGCGGGCCCTCCCAGACCCGCAAGGATACTCTCTAGGACAGTTTCGTCAAGGGGAATGGGGAGAGGATCCAGCCGACTCCCAGAGTGGCACTGCCCGGCCGTATGAAGCCTGGCAGCATCTGCTGAAGTGGGAGGAAGAGCAAGGGATGGCGCTTTTAGTGACCCTCCGTGACAACTTGCGTACGCTCTACCCCAAACCAGGCGCACCGGTGTCAGACTACTGGGATGAAGCAATGGATTTGCGACGCCGCATTGTGGGGCTGGGGGCATCTTGCTCAGTTTCTGAGTGGCTTGACACGGTGCTCCTCCACCTTGGAGAAGCCTACAAGGAATTTTGGTGAGACTTCTTCCGTCGTACTCCGGTTGCAGAGGTCGAAAACATCGACCTCGAAGTTGTCTACAGGCATCTTCGAAACTATGAGGACATCCTCAAGGGAGAGCAACGTGAATCCAGTACAGTTATCCCCACCGCCTACACCCACCAGTCTGCAGTGGCGGCGGTCATGCAGGTGGATGCCACCACTGCATAGAGGTGGGACACCGGTGGCCGTCAGGCTCAAGGGGGCGGAGGACGAGGAGGTGGTCGCGGCCGCAACTCTGGAGGTCGTACTTGTAGCTATTGCGGTCAGGCAGACCACTTCTGGCGCTCTTGCCCTACTCTTCAGCGTCGGATGTTGGAACAGCAGCGGCAACAGCAGCAGCCCCAGTACACACAGCAGCAGCATCAGCAGTAGCAGCAACACCAGCAGCAGCGGCAGTGGCTGTAACCTCCGATCTCAGCACCAGCGTAGTAGTATTTGCAGTGCGTCTATGGAGCACCGCCCCGCATGCATTCACCAGTTGCAGCAGTGACCGACGGTGCACCACCCCAGCTGCTGATCCCTCAGGCATTTCCCCCAAGGCCACAGCCGTTTCCACCACCACCGTACCCGGGGATGTACGCACCCCCACCCATGCTCGCAGAGGCGACTCCACCTCCAGCCTGGGCAGTTCGCGCATGGGAGCAGACAGGGGCAGCCACAGTTGGAGGGGCTGCTCCAGACACAGTGTGGCTGCCTTCTGAGGAGCTGATGCCACTTGCACCACCGACCACACCACCAGCAGCAGGTCAGAAGTTGGGTTGCACGCATGTCACCACCTCACACGTCCTACCCATGCATGAGTGGTTGTATGACACTGCAGCATTACATCACATGTCACTGCATCACCGGTTGTTTGTGTCACTGTATGCTGCGCATGATATTGATGGTGTGCGTACGGGATCTGGGGAAGTGCTGCGGGTTGAAGGTGTAGGTACGATTGCACTGCAAGCGCCGGAAGGGGCGATATGGCTGACTGGAGTGTTGTATGTGCCCCGACTAAAAGTGAACTTGTTGTCTGGGGGTCAACTTGATCGTCAGGCAGGCATGTCCGCACTAAAGCAGAATCAGCGATGTTCGCTCTTTGATGGCAGTGGATCGTTGCTCGTGGATGGGCCACTACATGCCGACATGCTCTACAGGCTAACACTGTTCCCATGCATCGGGTCTCCACGCCCACAATTGCACATCATGACTGGCACGGATGTACATCATACGGACCTGCTACACAGGCGTCTGGCGCACATCAATAGGGAACTGGTGACGGAGCTACTCAAACACACACCTGCGCACAGACTGACACCTGTAGACTGCCCACACGGACTGAAGAACAGTACTTGTCTTGAATGTCATGAAGGGAAGTCACACAGACAAACCTTTTGCAAGTCTGAACACGACAGCATCTCCCCACTAGAGTTGGTACATGCAGATTTTGTTAGCTACTGAGCTAACCACCTCCGGCAGAGAAGCCGCGAAACCGAAAAGCTCACAAAGGTTCTTACACCTTCTTCCTTTGCAGGTATGTGTCATGCACCCCAAACTTAATCAGGCATACACTTANACTTGCACTGTGGGCTTGACACATAAGCATCCTAGTGTCAAGGTGACAGACCAACCATGTAGCGTCCAAGAAGCTACGGACTTTCTTTCTTGGAAGCTTCCACAGCAAACAAGATATGCATGGGGCCAGGATCGACCTCATGACCTCTCACTTGGCCAAATCAACAAAATGGCCAAGGTAACCACTCACCCACATGGTGTACTCACAGGTCATATCTCACAAGAGACAGAGCATAGTTGAGTCACACTACAACGGATCTAGGGGTCATACCTCCACAAGGGGCAGAGCATTCCTGATCCGTTCTACAACACTGAACAAGGGGCAAAAACATTCAACAAATCTCTCCCTTGCACCTTGCGTCAGTGACCATCATCATTCGTCATCACTTGCATTGACCATGCCAATACCTTGCCTCCCCGCCTGGTGGAGATCCTTGTCCAGTGGCTTTGTAAGCATGTCAGCCCGGTTGAGCTTGGTACCGACATACTCGAGCTCCACTGTCTGCTTGTAGACCAAGTCTCGAGCGTAGTGGTAGCGGATCTCGATGTGCTTTGTGCGCCTGGACAGGACGGGGTTCTTTGACATGTCAATGGCGCTCATGTTGTCAATCTTGATGACCGTCGCCGTTGCTTGTGGTGCCTTCATCTCAGATAGCAAGCTTCGTAGCCACTGCATCTCTTTACACACCTCAGCCAAGGCGATGTACTCAGCTTCAGCTGTTGACAGAGAGACACATTCTTGCTTGCGACTTGCCCAACTGACTGCACCTCCATTCAACATACACACAAAGCCGGAGGTAGATTTTCTGTCATCAATATTCCCTCCCCAATCAGCATCAGTGTAGCACATGAGACGGAGTGATGCGGATCCAGCAATGCCTCCAAACTGGAGGCCTACGTGGCGCGTCCCCTGAAGGTAGCGCATGATGCGCTTCACGGCCTGCCAGTGAAGTGGACCGGGATTGGCCACAAACCGACTCACCTGCCCAACAGCATGGGCTATATCTGGTCGGGTGGCGACCATGGCATACATCAAACTGCCCACCGCAGACTGATATGGGATGCCAAGCATGTCAGTTTTCTCCGCTTCGTTGGATGGGGACATGGAGGTGGAGAGTTTGCACTCCGAGCTCATGGGTGTGCTGGCAGGTTTGCAATCTGCCATGTCGTATCGTTTGAGGATGGAGTCGATGTATTTTGTCTGGTTCAGGCTGATTGTACCTGCTGCTCTGTCGCGCTTGATGGCAATTCCAAGATAGAAGTCAAGAGGACCCATGTCCTTCATCTCGAATCTGCTACTCAGCTGCCCCTTGAGATCGTCTAGCAGCTGCGTTGAAGAGGAGCATAGAATCAGGTCATCAACGTACAAGGCGACCAACATTGTCCCTTTGTCACTCTCATGCACGTACATGCTGGGATCATTGTCGCAGTGCATGAAGGACTCCTTGGCCATGAACGTGTCCATCTCCTGGTACCAAAGTCTTGGCGCTTGTTTTAGCCCATAGAGTGCCTTCACCAATCTGCACACCTTGCCCTCAGGAGCATCAACCCCCTCCGGAACCTCCATCAATACCTCCTTGTCAAGTTTGCCGTAAAGGAAGGCTGTCTTGACATCCATCTGGTGGACCTCCATGTTCTCGGCAGCAGCAATGGCGAGCATTGACCGGATGGAGGCAAACATCACAACTGGAGCAAAGGTCTCATCGTACTCTGCGCCAGGCCGTTGGGAGAACCCCTTTGCTACCACCCGTGCCTTGTACTTGTCTATCTTGCCATCTTGTTTCCTTTTCACTTTCAGCACCCACTTGGACCCCACAACGTGAGCCCCGGCAGGTCTGTCCACCAGCACCCATGTCCCATTCTCTTCAATGGAGCTGAGTTCACTGCGAATTGCTTCGTCCCACTCTGCTTTATCAGGCCGAGTGAGTGCCTCTGCGACAGACGTTGGCTCCTCTTGAACCAAGAATGAATAGTTGAAGCCTATCCATTCACCCCTATCTGCGTCGTAATGCTGCCGAGGTACTTTGAGGCGTGAACTGCTCCTTGAACCTGTTGGCTGGTGTTGTTGATGCGGAGGTTGGAGGTCTGGTTCGTCGTTGATGATGGGAGGGGCATCCTCCTCGTGTTCCGGAGGATCGGATACGTCGGAATCAGAGTCTGACTCCTGCGAGTCATCTTCATGAGCTCCTCTCCCTGTTGTAGCACCTATCCCATGCCATTGTGCTGGTGCTTCGTCTCCCTCTTCAAGGAGAGTGAGCCACTCTCCCTGTTTTGGAGCGTTCTCGAGTTCGAGATGCTCTCCCTTACTCACAGACCTTTCGTGGAAATCCACGTCTTTGCTGCGGATGACCTTCTTGGCTCCTTGGTCCCACAGTCGATAAGCTTTGTGGGCGGTGTCATAGCCGATGAAAATACACTTTCGTGGTCTTGCGTCGAGCTTTCCAGGGCCCTCACCGGCCTGGACCTTGGCAAACCCGGTGCAACCAAACACCTTGAGATGGGAGGCATCCGGCTTCTTGCCTGACCATGCTTCTTGAGGCGTCTTCAGCTGCTGTGTCTGCTTCTTCTTGCCTCTCCTTTGCAGAGCTGCTGCAGGTGTGAGGTTCACAAGGTAGGTAGCCGTACGTGCTGCTTCAGCCCAGAACCTAGGAGGAAGCTTGGCGTCAAAGAGCATGCACCTAGTCATGCCTAGGAGCGTCTGGTTCATCCTCTCTGCTACGCCGTTGCTTTGAGGTGAGTAGGGCATAGTTTTCTGGTGTTCAATGCCCTGTGTCTTGAGCCAATCCCTGCAAGCTTCATACTCTCCCCCGTTGTCCGTCCTGAATGCCTTCACCTTCTTTCCACTCTGTCGCTCAACCATAGCGACAAAGGCCTGCAGATTCTCCTTCACCTCACTTTTCTTTTTGAGAAAGTATATCCAGACTTTGCGGCTGTTGTCGTCGATGCATGTGAGGAAATATCTGCTGCCTCCATTTGACGGTATGCGAAAGGGACCACATACGTCAGAGTGGACAAGATCGAGAGGTGCAAGAGCGCGCGTGCCATTGCACTTGAACGGTTTCCTTTTTGCCTTGCCTTGAAGACATGGCTCACACATGATCTCTGCTCCCACCACCTCATCACCTAGCTCCATCCCACGCACTAGCTCCTGCTTTCCCATGAGCTCCAATGTGCGATGAGCCACGTGCCCAAAGCGCCTGTGCCATAGGTTCTTGGAGGATGTGCACAGGCTAGAATGAGCAGCCCCAGTGGCTGCATTTTCTTGTGGTTTTGTTGCCAAATCATCTGTTGCCACTGCTTCCGCTGCTCCAACATGTCCTTCCTCATCTGATTCTGCATCGCTGCTCTCCTCATCATCACTCTCCACCAAAGATTCAGCCGTTGGAGTTGTCGTCTTGGTCTGCAAGACGTAGAGTCCATCGACACGAGGAACCTGTGCGACAACCTTCTTGGCAGAGTAGGAGATGTTGATGTCCTTGGTAGGAACTATCACCGCTTCCTTCTCTGTAAAGACCACTGTCATGCCATGGTCAGTTATTTTAGAGACGGAGAGCAGGTTGGCTGTGAAGGAGGGCAAGTAGACCACCCCCTCTAGCTTGAGGTCGGAATCTCCACCGTTGACACCCACTGTGACCAGCTTGTCACCAATCCCCTCAGCTGCCTCAACCTTGCCGTTGGCGACCCTGAAGTTCTTGTTACATGGAGCAAGAGAGATAAAGTCTCTCTTCTCGTAAGTGGTGTGCTCGTTTGTGCCCGAGTCAAGGCCATAGGCTCCTGGCCTGAGTATCGCCCTCCCTTTGTTGGAGGCACACTCAGCCATCAAGCTTGTGGGATCCTTCCCACCATTTCCCCCTGGCCAGTCATCCCCGTCTCCTCCCTCTTTCTTGGGTGCACGGCACTCTCGAGCCCAGTGTCCAGCCTTGCGACAGTTATGGCAGTTTCCTTGGCGCTTTGTACCCCTTCCACTGTTGCTAGTGCTATTGTTTCCCCTGAACCCAGAGGAGGAGGTATTGCGGAAGGTGCCACTGCTCCGTGAGGCAAAGGCAGCCATGTTTGCTTCACTGCTGCTACGACGCATGGCTTCATTCCGCACATACTCAGAGACGGTGGTGTAGGAAACTAGATCTTCAGTCCACCCTCCAATCACCGTTATCATGGGGCCCCAACTTTCCGGCAGCGTCATCAGAAAAATCATAGCCTGCATGTCCGATTTCAGGTCCCACCCCATGCCCGTGGCTTGTTGCAAGAGCGTCTCAAACTTCTGCATAAAGGCGGAGACATCCTCCCCTTCACCAAGCCTCATGCTGATGAGATTTTGTAAAATGAAGAGACGGTTGGCAAGTGAGGAGGACTGAAATACCTTGCCGAGTTTGGCATATGCCGCGGCTGCCACTGTACAACCGCTGATGTGTGAAAGGACTGAGGGTTGTATGGAGGACACAAGAATGGCGAGAGCCTGCTTGTTGAGCTTGACCCATGCCACAAGGTCAGCACCCTCCTCCTTTGATGCTGGGATAGTTCCGTCAAAGTATCCTAGCAAATCTCTGTCATCCATGATGATCTCAAACTGCCACTTCCAGAGTGCAAACCCCTCTCCATCAAATTTGAGGATGGGCGAATGATTCCCTGGTTCCCCTGTCCCTGCCATCCCTACAACTACAACTGCTACAGCTGCTGCACCTGTTGTTGATGCTGATGAAACTGTGTTTGAGGCCGTTGTAGGCTGTTGGTGAGAAGAGGAAACTGCTTCCCCTGTTCACGTTGGCTGTTGCAAGCAGATGTAGGCTGATGTAGGCTGATGTAGGCTGATGTCAGCTCCCAAGGTAGAAAGGTGCAGATGTGTTGCATTCCCCTCCTGCTGATGTTGCCCTGCAAACAGAGAAGTTGGGTGAGAGCGAAGGCGCTCTCACTGCTTGTGACCTTAGCGGTTGCGTGCGTGAAACTTCCCTAACCAGAGGAGTGGGCCCATAACCCTTTGTTAGCTACTGAGCTAACCACCTCCGGCAGAGAAGCCGCGAAACCGAAAAGCTCACAAAGGTTCTTACACCTTCTTCCTTTGCAGGTATGTGTCATGCACCCCAAACTTAATCAGGCATACACTTCACCTTCAAGAGTACTAACGCCTTAGCATTACATCTCAAGAAGAGCTCAAGTCGTCAATACGCAAGAGAGCATCAAGCAAGGGGTTGATTGATCAGCATGCAAGACAAGTCCTTTTATAGCTGTCTGTCCAGTCCTAGAACTCAAAAGCACATTCCTGGGAAGTGGCCTGAACCAGCCACGTCACCAATAGACTTGCACTGTGGGCTTGACACATAAGCATCCTAGTGTCAAGGTGACAGACCAACCATGTAGCGTCCAAGAAGCTACGGACTTTCTTTCTTGGAAGCTTCCACAGCAAACAAGATATGCATGGGGCCAGGATCGACCTCATGACCTCTCACTTGGCCAAATCAACAAAATGGCCAAGGTAACCACTCACCCACATGGTGTACTCACAGGTCATATCTCACAAGAGACAGAGCATAGTTGAGTCACACTACAACGGATCTAGGGGTCATACCTCCACAAGGGGCAGAGCATTCCTGATCCGTTCTACAACACTGAACAAGGGGCAAAAACATTCAACAGATTTGACTGGACCAATGCCTCTCCCCTCCCTCCAGTATGGAGCACAATACCTACTGACATTGACTGATGACTACAGCCGCTTTCGCTGGGCATTTCTGCTCCGCACGAAGGCTGATGCCCAGCGTGCCATCGCTGAATGGATACCCTATGCTGAACATCAAACTGGCTGCAGCCTCAAGGTACTTCGTACGGATAGAGGGGGTGAATTCTTGGGCACACTGACCGCAGAACTGAAAGGACGAGGCATAGTGCACCAAACTACCGCCCCTTACACCCCTCAAAAGAACGGTGTTGCTGAACGATGGCACCGTACGTTGGGAGATGCACTGCGTATGCTTCTGACTGAATCTGGTCTCACCTTTGGATTTTGGGAAGAGGCAGTGAAGTACATCACCTGGGTGTGGAACAGGATACCACAAGGTCCACTACCAAAGTCGGTCACACCGTGGGAACGATGGTTCAAAGAGCGGGCAGACTTGAGACCAGCAAGAGTCTGGGGAACCATGGCCTGCGTGTGGCTTCCAGAACAACAGCAATCACACAAGTTGAGCCCAAGAAGCAAATGGTGTGTCTTTGTCGGAGTGTCTCATGCTTCCAAGGCATGGAGATTCTGGGATCCGGTCAGTCACTGTTTTCTGGAGAGTCGGGATGCGTCCTTCCTAGAGCACATGCCGTACAAGGCATTCCTCACCCTCAGACATGTCCCACAGCTCTCTGTACCCCAACATTTCCCCGAGCATGTGAGTGTACCTGTCTTCACTCCTCAAAGGACAACACACGTGCAAAAGACTCCTGCACCCACTCCCGCACCACAGGCAGGTTCCCCTGTTCCCACAGACTTACTGGATTCCACAGACCTTGAAACTACAAGCTCAAAGGGCTCCCAGAGCCAGAGAACCCCTTCTCCTCCTGGTCTGTGTTCTTTGAGTTCTGCTCAACCGACAAGTCAGAGCAAGGAACCTGCCCCTGTGGAGCTTCGCAGGTCCTCGAGAAACCTGCCTCGGGTGAACTACAAGCAGTCTTACAATGTGGTTGGCACACATTCTCCTCACGTGTAGCAGACTGAACCGACCACCCTTGCTGAAGCAAGGGGGCATCCTGACGCAAAAGAATGGGAACAAGCCATGGCTGATGAAATAAACGCTCTTTTGGAGCACAAGGTATTTGAACTTGTCCCGCTCCCACCAGGTCGCAAAGCCATTGACATGAAATGGATCTTCAAGCTCAAGAGAAACCTGGCAGGCATAATAGACAAATACAAAGCCAGGTTGGTAGCCAAGGGATTCCACCAAATCCCCGGCCAGGACTTTATAGACACGTATGCACCAGTGGGAAAATACACAAGCAGTCGCATCTTGCTGGGGATTGCAGCTCTTGAGGATTGGGAAGTGCATCAAATGGATGTGAAAAATGCATTCCTGAATGGACCACTGGAAGAAGATTTTTATGTACAGCAACCAGAAGGGTTTGAGGATGGGACTGACAGAGTGTGGCTGCTCCTTAAAGCTCTCTATGGCTTGAAGCAGGCACCAAGGTGTTGGAACAAAGAAATCAAGCGCACATTGGACAAAGGTGGGTTCGCCCAAAGCATGTCTGATCCCTCACTCTTCCTTTGCTGGACAGACAAGGGACTTGTTGCCCTCATTGTCTATGTGGATGACTTACTCATTCTTTCCCCTTCTCTCCCTCTTGTGCTTGATACTAAAGCTCTGCTCACTGCACACTACCGCATGACAGACCTTGGAGAGGTACATGACTTCTTGGGCATGACCATCACACGGGACCGCAAGGCACGCACCCTCTCCTTGCATCAAGGACGGTTCATCGCTCATCTCACCGCACGCTTTTGCACACCTTGTACAGCATCTTCCACGACAGTGCACACCTATGAGTCCAGATGTCTACGCACACCTACTGGATGTGAACACCACGGACGACGGACCAGACACTCACACTGTACAGAAAGATACTTGGCAGCTTGAGCTATCTAGCCACTACCACACGGCTAGACATAGCCTGCGCAGTCAACACGCTCACCCAGTTCAACCAGCAACCCTGCACCAGTCATCACAAGGCACTCCTGAAACTGTTATGATTTGTGCTCGACACCTCCACTGTCGGTCTTGTTTTCTCCCCATCACAATCACCTCTGTTGGATGGTTTTTGTGACAGTGACTATGCACGTGACAAGGCAGCACGCAGCAGGGGCGGGTGGGGTTTTCGCCTTGCGGGCACAGCAGTCGCTTGGCGCAGCGCAAAGCAGTCGTGTGTGGCAAGGATTATGGATGAGGCTGAATATATGGCGCTTGGGGAAGCCTCATGCGAAGCAATATGGCTGCTTCGGCTGCTGGATGAATTATGCTTTTTTTTGTGGGTGCTGTCTCACTGCATAGCGACAACTCAGCAGCTCGTCGCATCACAGCGAATGACGGAGTGTTGCATCCACGCACAAAGCACATAAGCGTAGAGCATCACTTTGTACGCAAGGCACTCGAAGCGGGGGTAGTTGTTTTCTTTGCATTGCCAGGCATTGTCAGGCATTTTCTAGGTGTTTTATTGGCATTTCCATGCTTTGCAAGGCATTATCTAGGCATAGCCAGGCATCCCTGGGCATTTGCCAGGCACTGTCAGGTATTGCCAAGCATTGCAAGGCATTGTCAAGAATTGCCAAGCATTTCCACATGTTTCCAGGTAGTACAAGGCACTTCCAGGCATTCTTAGGCATAGCCAGGCATTGCCAGACATAGCTAAGCATAGCCAAGCATAGCCAGACATTGCCAGGCATTGCCACGCATTGTCAGGCATTGCCACGTGTAGCCTAGGCATTGCTAGGCATTGCCTAGGGATTCGCAAGCATTTCCCAAGCAAGGTATGGTTAATGAAGGGCTTTTTATACACAACACATCTAGTGTACTAGGTATGGACTATAGGGAAACTTCCATGAAGTTGCCTAGAAGGGTATTCATATTCCATTCACTTGGAAAGCTATGTATCTGATACTTATGCCTTGTTAAAACTAGTTCAATTATTTAGCTAGGAAAGAAATGTAGTATGATATTGCAGTGTTGATGTATAGTAGACGTATTTATGTCTTAATACTTTCTGATTGGTTATCTCTGTAAATTGGGTATTTGCTTTCTATATTGCCGAATGTAAAAGTAAACAACCTTCGAATCAAGCATACATCTGCCATTGCTGCAGAATCCATCGTCGATGACACCCCCCTCCCCCCCCCCCGAAGTGGCGAGTTTCTTGGGGTGGTGTAGCTGGGGAGTGTATTGGACAACCGATACTTGAATACACTAAGTGTACAATACACTTAGTGTATTTTTTACGTGTCCATCAGATAAACTTACCATAGACACTCCCCCAATACGATTTACCCTTTGGGGGGGGGAGGACAACGGAGGAGTTGGAGATCCCCCCCCCCCAAAAGGGTAAAGTGTATTGGGGGAGTGTATATGGTAAGTGTATCTGAGGGACAAGTGAAAAATACACTAAGTGAATTTGGAGTAGACATCTGAAAACACTCGTCGACCGTCGATCAATGACGATCGACGATGGACGACTTACGACACGGTTCCCTTTACAAAGAGGACGATCAACGATCGACGACCGTCGACTACTCGATGACATAAATATGTGTCGCAGCCATA